>JABSNV010000284.1:0-83933 GCA_024085815.1 Flaveria linearis | reverse complement strand
GGAGACACAGACTCATTCTCAGTGGAAGTGGGACTCCATCAAGGATCGGCATTGAGCCCATTCTCTTCGCACTAGTGTTGGATGAGATGACAAAGTCAATACAACGTCAGTCCGTGGTGTAATGCTCTCGCGGGATGATATTGTCTTAATATCAGAATCTAAATGATGCTTAACGACAGCTAGAGCAGTGGGAGACAGCGCTAGAGAGCAGAGGATTAACGATAAGTCGCTCTAAGACGGACTACATGCATTGTAATGTGGTGGCGATTGACGAAGAGGACACCCAAATCGTATCCAGGGCATGCCGGTCCCACAGACATCTAGGTTCAAATACCTGGGCTCGTACTGCAGGAGGACGGAGAGATACACAGCGATATAGCGCACCGTGGTCCAAGCAGGATGTGGCAAGTGGAGAGCAGCATCAGGGATCCTAGGTGATAAGAGGTTTCCAGCAAAACTTAAGGGAAAACGATACAAGTGGCGGTACGCCCAGCTATGCTATATAGAACAGACTGCTGGGCCATAAAGAAATCGCACGAGAAACAATAGAGGTTTGCGGAAAGCGAAGCAATGCTAGGTGGATTGTGTGCCATACAAGACTGGATAGGATAAGAAACTAAGTGTTTCGACAGAAGTTAGAAGTGGCTTCTATTGCAGATAAAATACGAGAGGGAAGATAAGTGGTATGGACATGTCAAGAGGAGACCAATGGCAGCACGGTCAGAGAGAGTGGAGAACATCAGCATAGAGGGTAGGAAGAGTAGAGGACGACCTAGGTTGACTTGGGAGAAAAATTAGGCGAGACATGGAACACTTGCACCTCTCTGAGCACATGATCGAGGATAGGAGTGACTGGAGACGTAGAATTAAAATTAAGGACTTTAGTGGTTTCTGTAGCTAGAAAGGACTTTGTTTACTTGTTACGGGGCTTGAGTGTATGTAGTACTACGTAGACCTTCTTAGGGGAAACTTGCGGCTTTCCTGATGCATGCTTGTTCATTTTATACTTCCTTTTGGTGATATCTTAATGCTTTGAATGCTTGCTGTATGATGTGTGCTGTACCATATACCATATATCATAAATCGTACATTTGATTATATGATTGTTTATTTGATTATTTGATTATATGTTAAATCGAGAGCGTTATAGCTTTTGTATCGAGCCAGGGGTCTCTTTGGAAGCGGTCCTCTCTTACCTATCTGGATAGAGGAAAGACTTGCCACTACCTACCCCTCCCAGACCCTGCTCTTGAGTGGGATATACTGGGTTTGTTTGTTTGTTTGTTTGTTTTGTGCTTTCATTGTTAAGGATATCTTCTGATCTTCATTTTTTACTAAACTTAAATTTCTTTTATGTTCTTTTTATCAACTGTGCTTTCTAAACCACTAAATGGTACCCTTTTCCTACACATTTGAACCACTACCCAACTTTCACTTTCTTTAGTTCTAACATCTTCATTCAAGGTGAATTGTTTCTATTTGCTTCATCTAGTTGTACTCCAACTGTGTATAAAGTTCCGTCTCTTCTTTCCATGAGCGATGACCAAGTTTCCTTTGATTACCATTCCTTACCATTTCTAAACACGACATGGTATCCCTAATTATTTAACTATCTGTTATAAACTAACACGTCGTCGCTGTAGATCAAAAATAATATATTTTTAATTTTTTCGTAGAAGTCTGTTACCTTAACGCTTGTAGCAACAATTTGCCATTTCTATATAGTGATCTATACTGACGATGTGCATCCTGAGGACGCGCATCTCGACGACAACTTGGAGTGTTATACTCTAGACGACATGTATCACACCCTCATATCCGGGGCTGGAATTTATCAGGAGGGGTGAGCAAACAGGATCGAACACAGTAGTCACACATGAGATGCAGTTATCTATATGATGAATTTTAGATAATCATTCCATAATTTCAGAGTAATAAATATTATACGTAGCGGAAATAAAAGATAGATTGTTTCTTAACGACACGTCTAATCATATCTCAAATAATAAACAATATGTATCTTGAGCTTATATGATCCTATGTGCATGTCCATAAGCTCCTAGTAGATACCTGAGCATACATGTAAAATCAAGTGTCAACACGGGGTTGGTGAGTTCATAGGTGAGTAACACATAAATGATAAACCATTAATATCATCAAAATATGATTTACTGTAAAAGTGTGAGTATAACTACCTACTGGTATCACTTTGTATATGAATAGCCTGTCAAAACCTTTTATAAGGTGAACCTGCTATCCCACATACTAATTAAGTACAAGCCAACAAATCCTTCACATAGGAATTGCCCCATGTACATACTAACTAAGTACAAGCAAACAAATCCTTCACATAGAATTGTCCATGTATCATAGTTTATTATCATTTTTATGTGTATATTATATTAGTTATAAATAATTCAAATCAGAGAGAGCAAATCCTCCTTTACATTTATCCTCATATGGGTTGTAAGTGGAACTATAATGGCAAACTTTACTCATAGTGCACATCTATCTCTCAACACACAAAACAGTCATCCCGAATGACTATAAGATCTTTGTGCATCTTGGTAAGGACCACATGTCCAAACCTTTTGGGGGGGGTAAGTCACTCCCCGATAGTACTATCCAAAAGACCCCTGCCTTGTTAATAGTCCAGTATACAGAGAAGGTTTTCGTTGTAACTATATGTAATCATAAATGTGATCAAATTATTATTTAACATAAGACACAAAAATAATTTGAAAACTTCAAATACAACATGTATTCCTCCCCAAATATTTAAATGATTATTAAAAAAGAGAATACTTAAGATGAACTCACCTCAGTTCTTGTGTGGTGTTGACAAGCTAGTAATCCTCCTAAGGAATTTATAATTCACATAAGCAAATAATACAATCCATAACCTAAAAAGTTGGATCTTGAACACGGAGTTCAATTGATCTAGGGTTTGATTTTCTGGGATTTGTTATAAATATATATTAAATCATTTAATTATTTTTATTAATTCTTTAATAACTAAAGATTTGCATTCATTTTGATTAATTTAATATTGATTTTAACATATCATTATGTTCTAAATAATTTTAGACATTATTTAAATGTGTAAGTTTGTATTTAATTTAGTAAGATTTTATAATTAAATTTATAAAATTTAATTTGTATGTCTTATCAAATAAGTAATGTTTACAAGTTTTAATTTATTATTATCTACACCTTTACTTATATATTTATAAGAAACAACCGAAAATAACGTTTGTAAATATTTTATGAATTATAAAACTTTATACTTTCCACAATTATCATGACTTATCCATAATTAAAGATAATATGATGTCCAATAATAAATTAATAATTTAAATTATTATTTAGAGTCTATTTCTTAAAATGCCTGTTTATAACATTTATAAATAATATTTTAAATATTATTAAGGTGTTTTTAATAAATAAATTTTATAGAAAATTACTTAGATACTTTTAAAATAAAGAAAGTTTTTAAAAATTATTTTTATAATTTTTAGGAATTTTGTATATTTTTAAAGGTGAAAAGGCCTTTAAAAAAATATAGGAGGTGCCCGGGGTCGAACCCGGGACCTCATGAATGGCAAAGGAGCGCTGAACCGGTGAGCTAAAGGCATACACCGCATTAGGACTCGGTTCCAAATACTTTTAAACACAATTTCAATCAAACCCCAATTCCCGTATGACCCTAATTCCATTTGAATCAAATGGATCCCCAATTCGATGTTTTACCTATCGAATTCATGGGGCTTTTTTTCCCCTGGTAAAAACGAGTGTGTAGGAAGGTTTAGTTACCTGATTGATGTAATTTCAATGGAGAATGAGCACAGGAATAGGTCTCGACAGGGGATGGATTGGTTCGGTTTGTTTTTGTGTTTTTGTGTTAATTTGAAATCGATGGAAGCTTATAAATTCTTAAACGATCATTAGTGCGCCATCAATTTGATCATTATATGTTTCAGTGCGCGATTTTGGTGGGTGGTCGGGTCGAAAGGTTAGATCGCACTACCGTCTCTATTTTTCTAATTGAAGTGGGGTTTAGTGTTCGAATCACCCACTTGAAAGTGTCGGGACGGTTTGTTTGAACTAAAATCGATTAGATTTGGGTGTTTGAGGCTCGCCGGAGCATGGCCGGAGGTTGGCCGAAGGGTGATCGGGAAAACGGGCAGGTGGTTTGGTATTTTAAAAGAAGTTACACAAATGGTCCCTGTGGTTTTAAGGTTATCATTTCATGCAAAACTTTAATTTTAAGTTTCAATATTACATTATTAACCCAAACTTTTAGGGTTTAGTTATAATAATAATTTTGTTTCTATTATTATTATTATTATTATTATTTATTATATTATTATTATTAATTACCTTATTATTATTAGTATTATTATTAATATAATTGTTCAATTAATATCAACGTATTTAAACTTAATGTTCAAAAAATTACTTTTTAATTAATAAAAATTCAAGATGTATAGTCTGAACCCTATAATTTAATTAAAGGTAACGAAATTCTCCGGGTTGTCACATCATCCCCCTGTTAGAGGAATTTTCGTCCCGAAAATTAAGATGTACTGGCAGCATTCTTGAACAGGTTAGGATACTTGCGCATCATTTCGTCCTCTCGTTCCCAAGTGAACTCAGGACCACGCCGGGAGTTCCACCAAACTCTGACTGTGACAACCCGAAAATTTTGATTTTATTTCATATAATATTTATGTGAATTCTATATTTTTTTTATTATTTCTTATTAATTTAATAAAATAATGATAGTAATAATAATGATAATAATAGTAATGAAATAATAATATTTAATAACAATAATAATAATAATAACAATAATACTAACAATAATAGTAAATTATAAAAGTTTAATAAATTTTGAATGAATAAAAATTTGGGTTTAATAAGTCCAGGGGGCTAGTTGTCAATTCTGAAACTTTAAAACAAAGTTAAAAGCATGAAATAATAACTCTTGTAAACCCCAGGGACCAATTGTGTAAACTATTTAAATCCACCCAACCCACCGCCGATTACCTCCGGCCACCGCACCGGCGGACCTCCGGCGACCCCCAAACGCCAAAAATACACGGTTTTTCATCAATCAAAAGCTCCCGACACATTTGAGTGGGAGTTTCGAACTCTTGGGGCCTCGAAATTGGAATAATGGTGTCGAATTATTGTGTTTTCCACCCGACCGAAACTTTCGGCCGACACCCACTACGAGCACGCACTAAACATCACAATAATTCAATTAAATAATTCAATCGATCGACTATAAGATTCCTAAACTAATGGTACATTGAATTGCACCTGAAACACACGAAATCACACTATTCGATTATCAACTTCGTTCGGACCTGCAACTTATTTCGATTTCCACCTTCTGAGTTCTATTTCACGACACCAATAGAGGGCTTTTGATCATTAGGGTTTTGGAGACTTCCTGTGAAATTATTTCATTTTCATCCACGTTTGATCATCGTTTGAATCCTCCCCAGGCCGCGACCTGTTCTTCGATTTCTCTTGACGATTTGACCAACGAAACAGGTAATTGAACATATCAACAAACTCGTTTTATGCAGGGATTAAAAGCCCTATGGTTAATTTCATATCATAATCGATTGGTGGATCAATTTGATCCAAGACCGATTAGGGTTTATGATTGGGGGAAACGGGGTTTAATCTGTTTAAGTAAATTTGGAAAGGGTTTCTATCGTGGCCTTGTGCCTTTGGTTCACTGGTACGGTGGGGTGTGGTTGATGGTGTGGTCGCGAGTTCGAACCCGGCCACCAACTTATTTTTTTTTAAAAGCCTTTTTGGCCTTTTAAAAATACAGAAAATTATTAAAATTATCAAAATAATTTTTATAACCTTGTTCATTTTAGAAGTTATATAATTAGTTCTGGAAAACTACTTCTTTAAAACCTTATTTATTTATTTACTTAATTGTTACAAATTTATAAAATATTTATTTATAAATGTTATAAATAGCCATTTTTATAAAATGGACTCTAAATAATAATGTAAATTATTAATTTATTATTAGACATTATATTATCTGTAATTATGGATAAACATGATTTTATAAATAAATCATAAAATCATACTAAATAATACATGATTTACTGTAAATCATAAATAGATTTTTAAATAAAATAATAACATAGATTATTACACATAATGATAAATAATGTTATACATAATATAAATATGGATAACATAATTAATAATTAGATAATTTATATTATTTATTGAACATAATCTATTATGTTATAATTATTAATTATTGAACATAATTAATAATTCGATAAATTATATTATGTTTATCATGTAAATATGTTATTATTTATATGTCCAATTAAATAATATTATCATATAAATCTAATGTTTAGACATTTGTGTCAATTTATAAATCTTACAATTAGATTTTATAATTAAATTATGAAATATTAAAGTATTCTATTGTGTTTTAAACATGATAAACACAAATTAGATTTTATAAACTAAATTATAAAAATCTTACAAATTAAATATAAACTTACATGTTTAAATAATATCTACAATTTATTTAGAATATAATGATATGTTAAAATCATTATTAATTAATTAAATTTTATAAATATAAATCTTTAGTTATTAAAGAATTGACAAAAATAATTAAATGATTTACTTATATGTTTATAACAAATCCTAGAACCAAACCCTAGATCAACTGAACACCAGGTTTAAGCTCTAACTTATTTAGGTTTTTTGGATTTGTATCTGTTTGCTTACGTGAAATATAATTCCTTAGCAGGAATTTACTAGCTTGTCAACACCACACAAGGACTGAGGTGAGTTCACAACTATTCCCCTTTTAATCATTTAAATATTTTGGGGCTGGAATACATGTTGTAATTGAAATTACAAATTATTTTTGTGTATTATGTTAAATAATAATTGAATCACATTTATGATTACATATGGTTACTATGAAAATCCTTCTCTGTATACTGGACTATAAACAAGCAGGGATCTTTTGGATAGTACTATTGGGGAGTGACTTACCCCCACAAAAGGTTTGGACATGTGGTCCTTACCAAGATGCACAAAGATCTTATTGTCATTCGGGATGACTGTTCTGGTGTGAGAAGGCAGATGTGCACTATATAAAGTTTGCCATTATAGTTCCACTTACAACCCATATGAGGATAAATGTAAAAGAGGATTTGCTCCCTCTGATTTGGAATTATTAAAAATAACATAATATACACATGAAATGGATATTAAACTATGATGCATGGGCAAATCCTATATGAAGGATTTGTTGGCTTGTACATAGTGGGTATGTGGGATAGCGGGTTCACCTTATTAAAAAGGGTTTCGACAGGTTATTCATATACCGGTGAGTAAATAAAACTCACACTTTTGTTGCAAATCCTACTGGATAATAATTGATGATTTATCATTATGTTTTACTTACCTATGAACTCACTAACCCTGTGTTGACACTTGACTTACATGTATTCTCAGGTATCTACTAGGAGCTTATGGACATGCACGTAGGATCATATAAGAGCTCAAGATACCTATTGATTATTATTTGAATTATGATTAAGACATGTTGTGAAGAAAACAATCTATCTTTATTTCCGCTGCTCTGATTATTAATGAAATGTTTATCTAAAACTTATCATATAGATAACTGCATCTCATGTGTGACTACTGTGTTCGATCCTGTTTGTTCACCCCTCCGTGATAAATTCCAGACCCGGAACTTAAGGGTGTGACAGATTGGTATCAGAGCCATTGGTTATACTGAGTTAGGAACTGCGTCTAGCCTATAGCCACACACAATAGTTGCACAAAGTAAATTGCCTTAGTTAGAGATCGAATAGGATTAAGAAGTTATATGCTTAAACTTAGATACTTGTCTTCTGAAACTTATTCTCAACGACATGTGGGATCTACACTTAACATCGTGCCTAAATCAAATGGTTTTCAAAATGAGCTTGGAATCGTTATTCGTGGTTTTCAAATTCGTCAAAGTCTGTGTCTTACAACTTGAAACATGTAATGCTGGAAGAGCGTGATGCCTGTATCTCGAGATGTTCTGTCTAGGCAAGGTATTCGTATAAATCCAAATCAACCGATGGACCTGTTTACCTTACCTGGGAACTCTCGGGATGAGTATCTGCTTATAGGTACGCATGTCTTCAACAAACTTGTGATTGACTCAATACTTTGATTAGTTAACGTACTCGCCTTGATTTACGAATCAAACGATTACCCCTGGAACATCTCATTGCTATTATGCCAAATTCTCGATTGTCGTTTTCATGATTTCCATGAAAATTCTTAATGATATTTCAGAATGGCTTCTCGTCAAATCGTTTCACGGTCTAGAAGCTCTGGCCGTAAGATTGCTGTTATTATAGCACGTGAAGTTACTGCGGTCATACACAAGTCTTTAAGGCAAATAGGTCAAATTACCTTGATATGTTCCATTTGGTAATCTAAGCTACGTTTGTCCTAACCTAAAGCGAGACTTGTTTCCTTAGTACTCGTGCCTTGCCGAATTTAATCGAAAAACCCAGTTTTCTTAAATTCCCATCTGTCCTACAGTAATTGTCCATACTTGAATATTTGATATAAAATGCATCTATTGAATATGTCGAAGTGTGAATTCTCACCAAACAATTTCATGATAGATGGACGCACCAGCGGGCCGAGGCAGAGGTAGAGGACGCGCTAGAAGAACTGTCCCAACAGGGATGACTCCTGAAGAAATACAAGCCTTGGTCAATCAAGGTGTTGCTGCAGCCCTTGCCACTCAGGCTGCTCAGAATGGTTATCACTATTGGTATAAAAAGTTCCTAGACTGCAAGCCAGATATCTTCACTGGGGCAGAAGGGGCCATTGGGCTCATAAGGTGGTTTGAAAAATGTGAATCCATCTTCGCTATATCTGAATGTCCCGATGAGAGTAGGACCAAATATGCCTCCGGAGCCTTGAGTGGAGCTGCACTCTCGTTCTGGAAGACAGAATTTTCAAGACTTACTCTCTCCCTAGCCAATGCTATGGCTTGGGAGGAATTCAAACAACTGATGATGGAAGAATTCTGTCCGAGAGAAGAAGTACAAAGGTTTGAAACAGAGTGCTTGAACCACAAAATGGTGGGATCTGAAATCGAAAAGTATACCACCGAAAATCATGAGTACGCAACTTTGTGTCCTCATATGATGGAGCCTACTCACAGAAGAATTGAAGGCTATATCCGTGGACTGTCTCCGGTTATTCAGTCTATGGTCACTTCCTCCAACCCAACTTCAATCCAACAGGCCATTAGGATAGCTCACAAGCTGACTAATGAGGTTGTGGCTCAAGGGAAGTTACCACCAAGAAACAAGGGTAAGGGTATTGCTGCTGAAAGCTCAGGGAAGAGAAAGTTTGAAAATGCTAAAGAAAGTGAGAGTCAAGGTACAAGCAAGAAGCCAGATCAGAAAAAGCACCATGACAATCAGGGCATTCAGCCTAGATGTCAGAGGTGTGGCAAGCGTCACCATGGCAAGTGTACTGCAATCATTTGCTACAAATGCAACAGGAGGGGGCACACTGCTCCTGAATGTAGGACCAAGACTCAAGACCAAGGAAAGAAGGATGGTAATCAGCAAAATGATGGCAAGAAGGGAGTTATTTGTTCAGATGTGGAGAAAAGGCCATATTACTAAAGATTGCACTGGGGAAAAGAAAGATACAGCCAAGGGCAGAGCCTTCGTGATTGGCAAAGGTGAGGCTTTAAAAGACCCTAACGTTATTATGGGAAAATTTTTGGTGAATGATGTTTATGCTATAGTATATTTGACGGGAGCTGATAGAAGCTTCGTATCCATACTTTCTATAAGCACTTGAATGTAAAACTGTACCCCTAGATGAGCCATATGTTGTAGAAGTAGCAAATGGTAAATCCCTGACCGCATCACAAATCCTGAAAAACTGTACACTAGATTTATCAGTTATATCCTACCAATAGACCTCATGCCCATTACTCTGGGAAGCTTCGATGTGGTAGTTGGTATGGATTGGCTATCCAAAAACTCCGTAGAAATTATCTGTAAAGACAAAATGATTCGCATCCCCCTACCAAATGATGAAGTCCTGTGTGTGGAGGGAGATAAGACTGGTGTCGTGATGGGAGTTATTTCTTACTTGATGGCTCAAAAGTGTCTTCGAAAAGGACATAGTGCTATCCTAGCCTTATTCACTGACAAAGATAAGAAGGAAAGGAAGATTGAAGATGTACCCGTCATCAGAGAATTTCCTGAAGTATTTCCTGACGAACTGCCTGGGATGCCCGTAGAGAGAGGTCGAGTTCTCAATCGAGTTAGTACCTGGAGCTACACCTATAGCTTGGGCACCATACCGTCTCGCACCTGCTGAATTAAAAGAACTATCTGACCAGCTTAGGGAACTCCTTGATAAAGGATTCATCCGACCTAGCTCGTCACCATGGGGAGCACCGGTGTTGTTTGTGAAGAAGAAAGACGGAACCTTCCGGATGTGCATTGACTATCGAGAACTGAACAAGTGACGATCAAGAACCGTTATCCCTGGCCACGTATTGACGACTTATTCGACCAACTGCAAGGTTCAAGCATTTACTCCAAGATAGATCTTAGAAGCGGTTATCATCAACTGAGAGTCAGAGATGAAGATATTATGAAGACGGCTTTCAGAACTCGATACGGTCACTTTGAGTTCACAGTCATGCCATTTGGGCTAACAAATGCACCTGCAGTATTCATGGATATCATGAATTGTGTATGCAAGCCTTATCTAGACAAGTTTGTCATTGTCTTCATTGATGACATCTTGATCTATTCCAAAAATGAGTATGAGCATGAAGAACATCTGAGATTGGTCCTTGAACTACTAAAGAGAGAGGAGCTCTATGCTAAGTTCTCGAAATGTGTTTTCTGGCTTAAAGAAGTTCAATTCCTTGGTTATGTGATTGATGCTAAAGGAATTCATGTAGACCCAGCAAAAATTGAATCCATCAAAAGTTGGCCTACACCTTCTAATCCAACGGAAATTAGGCAATTTCTTGGCCTAGCGGGCTATTATAGGATATTTATCAAGGGATTATCCAAGATAGCTTAACCATTAACCATGCTTACCCAAAAGGGAGTAGCATATCATTGGGGATTCAAGCAAGAGGCTGCTTTTCAAACACTAAAACAGAAGTTATGCAGTGCACCTATATTGTCCCTACCCGACGGTATTGAAGACTTTGTAGTCTACTGTGATGCTTCTGTTCAGGGACTGGGATGTGTCTTGATGCAACGAGACAAAGTCATAGCTTATGCCTCAAGACAGTTAAAGGCTCATGAGAAGAACTATGCAACTCATGACCTAGAACTGGGAGCTGTTATGTTTGCTCTTAAATTATGGAGACATTACTTGTACGGTACTAAGTGCACTATTTATACCGACCACAAGAGTCTTCAACACCTGTATAATCAAAAGGAGCTGAACATGAGGCAGAGGAGGTGGCTTGAACTACTAAACGATTATGATTGTGCCATCAAGTACCATCCTGGTAAAGCAAATATTGTGGCTGATGCTTTGAGTAGGAAAGAACATGTGAAACCTCGTAGAGTGCGAGCTCTACAACTTACCATTCAAAGCAACCTACCGGCACAAATACTGAATGCTCAGACTGAAGCCCTGAAAGAAGAGAACATTAAAGATGAGAACCTCCGAGGGCTAGACCAACAGTTTGAAGTTCATTCAGATGGAGTGCGCTGTATAGCAGGACGGATTTGTGTACCCCTATACGGGAATCTTAGAAGCCTAATCATGGATGAAGCCCACAAGTCTAGGTACTCTATCCACCCAGGTGCAGATAAGACGTATTACAACTTGAAGCTTGTTTACTGGTGGCCAAGAATGAAGGCAGACATTGCAACCTATGTCTCAAAGTGCTTGACTTGTTCTATGTCTCAAAGTGCTTGACTTGTGTTATTGACTTTGGAAAGAACTGGGAAGGTCATCTACCTTTAGTAGAGTTCTCATATAATAATAGCTATCATTCGAGCATCAAGGTGACACCGTTCGAGGCCTTATATGGACGTAAATGTAGATCACCGCTTTGCTGGGCAGAAGTTGGAGATAGTCAACTTACTGGCCCAGAATTGATCTTTGAAACTCATGAGAAAATTGTCCAGATAAGAGAACGCATGGCTGCTGCCAGGGATCGTCAGAAAAGCTACGCTGATAAGCGCCGCAAGCCACTGGAATTTCAGGAAGGAGATAAAGTTTTGCTAAAGGTATCTCCCTGGAAGGGAGTTATACGCTTTGGGAAACGAGGGAAGTTGAACCCTCGCTACGTGGTACCTTTTGAATTGTCAGAAGGATGGGCCCAGTAGCCTATGAATTAAATCTACCTGCTGAACTTGGTGGTGTGCACAATGTTTTTCACGTATCAAATCTAAAGAAGTGTTTATCCGATGAATCACTTGTTGTGCCTTTAAAGGAACTACAAGTAGATGAGAAACTCAGGTTTGTCGGTGGAACTCCCGGCGTGGTCCTGAGTTCACTTGGGAACGAGAGGACGAAATGATGCGCAAATATCCTAACCTGTTCAATAATGTTGCCAGTACTTCTTAATTTTTTGGGACGAAAATTCTCTAACAGGGGGATGATGTGACAACCCGAAAAATTTGTGATTTAATTCATATAATATTTATGTGAATTCTATATTTTTTATTATTTCTTATTAATTTAATAAAAATAATGATAGTATAATAATGATAATAATAGTAATGATAATAATAATATTGTTAATAACAATAATAATAATAATAACAATAATACTAAAATAATAGTAAATTATAAAAGTTTAATAAATTTTGAAATGAATAAAAATTTGGGTTTAATAAGTCCAGGGGGCTAGTTGTCAATTCTGAAACTTTAAAACAAAGTTAAAAGCATGAAATAATAACTCTTGTAAACCCCAGGGACCAATTGTGTAAATTATTTAAATCCCAACCCACCGCCCGATTACCTCCGGCCACCGCACCGGCGGACCTCCGACGACCCCCAAAACGCCAAAAATACACGGTTTGCATCGATCAAAAGCTCCCGACACATTTGAGTGGGAGTTTCGAACTCGTGGGGCCTCGAAATTGGAATAATGGTGTCGAATTATTGTGTTTTCCACTCGACCGAAACTTTCGGCCGACACCCACTACGAGCACGCACTAAACATCACAATAATTCAATTAAATTAATTCAATCGATCGACTATAAGATTCCTAAACTAATGGTACATTGAATTGCACCTGAAACACACGAAATCACACTATTCGATTATCATCTTCGTTCGGACCTGCAACTTATTCGATTTCCACCTTCTGAGTTCTATTTCACGACACCAATAGAGGGCTTTTGATCATTAGGGTTATTGGAGACTTCCTGTGAAGTTAATTTCATTTTCATCCACGTTTGATCATCGTTTGAATCCTCCCCAGGCCGCGACCTGTTCTTCGATTTCTCTTGACGATTTGAATAACGAAACAGGTAATTGAACATATCAACAAACTCGTTTTTATGCAGGGATTAAAAGCCCTATGGTTAATTTCATTATCATAATCGATTGGTGGATCAATTTGATCCAAGACCGATTAGGGCTTATGATTTGGGGGAAAGGGGGTTTAATCTGTTTAAGTAAATTTGGAAAGGGTTTCTATCGTGGCCTTGTGCCTTTGGTTCACTGGTTACGGTGTGGGAGTGTGGATGTGTGGTCGCGGGTTCGAACCCGGCCACCAACTTATTTTTTTAAAAAAGCCTTTTTGGCCTTTTAAAAATACAGAAAAATTATTAAAAATTATAAAAATAATTTTTATAAACCTTGTTCATTTTATAAGTTATATAATTATTTCTGGAAAACTACTTCTTTAAAAACCTTATTTATTTATTTACTTAATTGTTACAAATGTTATAAAATATTATTTATAAATGTTATAAATAGTCATTTTATAAAAATGGACTCTAAATAATAATGTAAATTATTAATTTATTATTAGACATTATATTATCTGTAATTATGGATAAAACATGATTTTATAAATAAAATCATAAAATTATACTAAATAATACATGATTTACTATAAATCATAAATAGATTTTTAAATAAAATAATAACATAGATTATTACACATAATCATAAATAATGTTTATACATAATATAAATATGGATAACATAATTAATAATTAGATAGTTTATATTATTTATTGAACATAATCTATTATGTTATAATTATTAATTATTGAACATAATTAATAATTCGATAAATTATATTATGTTTATCATGTAAATATGTTATTATTTATATGTCCAATTAAAATAAATTATCATATAAATCTAATGTTTAAACAATTTGTGTCAATTTATAAATCTTACAATTAGATTTTATAAATTAAATTATGAAATATTAAAGTATTCTATTTGTGTTTTAAACATGATAAACACAAATTAGATTTTATAAACTAAATTATAAAAATCTTATAAAATTAAATATAAACTTACATGTTTAAATAATATCTACAATTTATTTAGGATATAATGATATGTTAAAATCATTATTAAATTAATTAAATTTTATAAATATAAATCTTTAGTTATTAAAGAATTGACAAAAATAATTAAATGATTTACTTATATGTTTATAACAAATCCTAGAAAACCAAACCCTAGATCAACTGAACACCAGGTTTAAGCTCTAACTTATTTAGGTTTTGGATTTGTATCTGTTTGCTTACGTGAAATATAATTCCTTAGCAGGAATTTACTAGCTTGTCAACACCACACAAGGACTGAGGTGAGTTCATAACTATTCCCCTTTTAATCATTTAAATATTTTAGGGCTGGAATACATGTTGTAATTGAAATTACAAATTATTTTGTGTATTATGTTAAATAATAATTGAATCACATTTATGATTACATATGGTTACTATGAAAATCCTTCTCTGTATACTGGACTATAAACAAGCAGGGATCTTTTGGATAGTACTATTAGGGAGTGACTTCCCTCACAAAAGGTTTGGACATGTGGTCCTTACCAAGATGCACAAAGATCTTATTGTCATTCGGGATGAGTGTTTTGGTGTGAGAAGGCAGATGTGCACTATATAAAGTTTGCCATTATAGTTCCACTTACAACCCATATGAGGATAAATGTAAAAGAGGATTTGCTCCCTCTGATTTGGAATTATTAAAAATAACATAATATACACATGAAATGGATATTAAACTATGATGCATAGGCAAATCCTATATGAAGGATTTGTTGGCTTGTACATAGTGGGTATGTGGGATAGCGGGTTCACCTTATTAAAAAGGGTTCCGACAGGTATATTCATATACCGGTGAGTAAATAAAACTCACACTTTTGTTGCAAATCCTACTGGATAATAATTGATGATTTATCATTATGTTTTACTTACCTATGAACTCACCAACCCTGTGTTGACACTTGACTTACATGTATTCTCAGGTATCTACTAGGAGCTTATGGACATGCACGTAGGATCATATAAGAGCTCAAGATACCTATTGATTATTATTTGAATTATGATTAGGACATGTTGTCAAGAAAACAATCTATCTTTTATTTCTGCTGCTCTGATTATTAATGAAATGTTTATCTAAAACTTATCATATAGATAACTGCATCTCATGTGTGACTACTGTGTTCGATCCTGTTTGTTCACCCCTCCGTGATAAATTCCAGACCCGGAACTTGAGGGTGTGACACTGACAATCGGGATCTTGATATGCTTTAGTTGTTTAACTTCCCTATCCATGATTTCAACTGGTTCCTCGACAAATCCGAGTTTCTCAACTACTTGTAGTTCTTTTAAAGGCACAACCAGTGATTCATCGGATAAACACTTCCTTAGATTGGATACGTGAAAAACATTGTGCACACCACCAAGTTCAGCAGGTAGATTTAATTTATAGGCTACTGGGCCGATCCGTTTGACAATTTCAAAAGGCCCCACGTAGCGAGGGTTCAATTTCCCTTGTTTCCCAAAGCGTATAACTCCCTTCCAGGGAGATACCTTTAGCAAAACTTTATCTCCTTCCTGAAATTCAAGTGGCTTGCGGCGTTTATCAGCGTAGCTTTTCTGACGATCCCTGGCAGCAGCCATGCGTTCTCTTATCTGGACAATTTTCTCATGAGTTTCAAAGATCAATTCTGGGCCAGTAAGTTGACTATCTCCAACTTCTGTCCAGCAAAGCGGTGATCTACATTTACGTCCATATAAGGCCTCGAATGGTGTCACCTTGATGCTCGAATGATAGCTATTATTATATGAGAACTCTACTAAAGGTAGATGACCTTCCCAGTTCTTTCCAAAATCAATAACACAAGCCCTAAGCATATCCTCAAGAGTCTGTATGGTTCTTTCACTTTGGCCATCAGTCTGAGGGTGATAGGCTGTGCTCATATCTAGGCGAGTGCCTAGAGCTTTCTGAAGTTTATCCCAAAAGATAGATGTAAATCGTGCATCACAATCAGAGATGATAGACACTGGCACTCCGTGTCTAGAGATAATTTCCTTGATGTAAATCCTTGCAAGGTTCTCCATATTGTCTTTCTCACGAATGGGTATGAAATGATCTGATTTGGTGAGACGGTCAACAATAACCCAAATGGTGTCATTGCCCGTTTGAGATTTGGGTAAGCCAGTGATGAAATCCATGGTTATCATTTCCCACTTCCACACGGGAACTTCTGGTTGGGTCAATATTCCTGAAGGCTTTTGGTATTCAACCTTGACTTTAGAACAAGTCAAACACTTTGAGACATAAGTCGCAATGTCTGCCTTCATTCTTGGCCACCAGTAAACAAGCTTCAAGTTGTAATACGTCTTATCTGCACCTGGGTGGATAGAGTACCTAGACTTGTGGGCTTCATCCATAATCAGGCTTCTAAGATTCCCGTATAAGGGTACCCAAATCCTTTCTGCTATAAAGCGTACTCCATCTGAATGAACTTCAAACTGTTAGTCTAGCCCTCGGAGGTTTTCATTTCAATGCTTCATTCTGTGCATTCAGAATTTGTGTCGGTAGGTTGCTTTGAATGGTAAGTTGTAGGGCTCGTACTCTACAAGTTTTCGTATGTTCTTTCCTACTCAAAGCATCAGCCACAACATTTGCTTTACCGGGATGGTACTTGATGGCACAATCATAATCGTTTAGTAGTTCAAACCATCTCCTCTGCCTCATATTCATCTCCTTTTGATTATACAAGTGTTGAAGACTCTTGTGGTCGGTATAGATAGTGCACTTAGTACCATACAGGTAGTGTCTCCATAATTGAAGAGCAAACATAACTGCTCCTAGTTCTAGATCATGAGTTGCATAGTTATTTTCATGAGCCTTTAACTGTCTTGAGGCATAGGCTATGATAGTATTGGTGCACTGCATAACTTCTGCTTCAGTGTTTGAAAAGCATCCTCTTGCTTAAGTCCCCAATGATATGCTACTCCCTTTTGGGTGAGCATGGTCAATGGTTGAGCTATCTTGGAGAATCCTTCGATAAATCTCCTATAAAAGCCGGCTAGGCCAAGAAATTGCCTAATTTCTGTTGGATTAGAAGGTGTAGGCCAACTTTTGATGGATTCAATTTTAGCTGGGTCTACATGAATGCCATTAGCATCAATCACATGGCCAAGAAATTGAACTTCTTTTATCCAGAAATCACATTTTGAGAACTTAGCATAGAGCTCCTCTCTCTTTAGTAATTCAAGGACCAATCTTAAATGTTCCTCATGCTCATGCTTATTTTTAGAATAGATCAAGATGTCGTCAATGAACAAAATGACAAACTTGTCTAGATAAGGCTTGCATACACGATTCATGAGGTCCATGAATATGGCAGGTGCATTTGTTAGCCCAAACGGCATGACTGTGAACTCAAAGTGACCGTATCGAGTTCTGAAAGTCGTCTTCATAATATCTTCATCTCTGACTCTCAGCTAATGATAGCCGCTTCTAAGATCTATCTTTAAATAAATGCTTGAACCTTAAAGTTGGTCGAATAAGTCGTCAATACGTGGCAAGGGATAACGGTTCTTGATTGTCACTTTGTTCAGTTCTCGATAATCAATGCACATCCGGAAGGTTCTGTCTTTCATCATTACAAACAACACTGGTGCTCCCCATGGTGACGAGCTAGGTCTAATGAATCCTTTATCCAGGAGTTCCCTAAGCTGGTCAGATAGTTCTTTTAGTTCAGAAGGTGCGAGATGGTATGGTGCCCGAGCTATTGGTGTAGCTCTAGGTGTTAACTCAATAGAAAACTCGACCTCTCTTCTAGGGGGCAAACCAGGCAGTTCATCAGGGAAAAATTCAGGAAATTCCCTGATGACTTGTACATCTTCAATCTTCCTCTCTTTCTTATCTTATCAGTGACTAAGGCTAGGACAACATTATGTCCTTTTCGAAGACACTTTTGAGCCTTTAAGTAGGAAATAACTCCCATCATAACACCAGTCTTATCTCCCTCAACACACAGGACATCATTATTTGGTAGGGGTATGCGAATCATTTTGTCTTTACATATAATTTCTGCGGAGTTTTTGGATAGCCAATCCATACCAACTACCACATCAAAGCTTTCCAAAGTAATGGGCATGAGGTCTATTGGTAGGATATGACCTGATAAACCTAGTGTACAGTTTTTCAGAATTTGTGATGCGGTCAAGGATTTACCATTTGCTAATTCTACTACATATGACTCATCTAGGGGTACAAGTTCTACATTCAAGTGCTTATAGAAAGTATTAGATACGAAGCTTCTATCAGCTCCCGTGTCAAATAAGACTATAGCATAAACATCATTCACCAAAAATTTTCCCATAATAATGTTAGGGTCTTTTAGAACCTCACCTTTGCCAATCACGAAGGCTCTGCCCTTGGCTGTATCTTTCTTTTCCCTAGTGCAATCTCTGGCAACATGGCCCTTTTCTCCACATCTGAAACACGTAACTCCCTTCTTACCATCATTATGCTGGTTATTATCTTTCTTTCCTTGATCTTGAGTCTTGGTTCTACATTCAGGAGCAGTGTGCCCCTTCCTGTTGCATTTGTAGCAAATGACCGCAGTACACTTACCATGGTGACGCTTGTTACACCTCTGACATCTAGGCGGAATACCCTGATTGTCACTTTTCTTTTCTGGATGTTGCTTCTTGTTTGCACCTTGGTTCTTACTTTCTTTAGAATCTTCGAACTTTCTCTTTCCTGAGCTTTCAGCAGAAGCACCCTTACCCTTGATCCTTGGTGGCAACTTCCCTTGAGCCACAACCTCATTAGTCAGCTTGTGAGCTATCCTAATGGCCTGTTGGATTGATGTTGGGTTGGAGGAAGTGACCATAGACTGGATGACTTGAGATAGTCCACGAATATAGCTTTCAATTCTTCTGTGAGCAGGCTCAATCATATGTGGGCACAAAGTTGCGTACTCATGATTCTCGGTGGTATAAGTTTCAATCTCAGATCTAACCATCTTGTGGTTCCAGCACTCTGTTTCAAACTTTTGTACTTCTTCCCTCGGACAGTACTCTTCCATCATCAGTTGTTTGAATTCATCCCAAGCCATAGCATTGGCTAGTGGGAGAGTAAGTCTTGAAACTTCAGTCTTCCAGAACGAGAGTGCAGCTCCGCTTAATGCTCTTGAGGCATACTTTTTCCTACTCGTATCTGGACATTCAGATATAGCAAAGATGGATTCACATTTCTCAAACCACCTTATGAGCCCAATGGCCCCTTCTGCCCTAGTGAAGATATCGGGCTTACAGTCTAGGAACTTCTTATAGGAATAGGGATGACCATTCTGAGCAGCCTGAATGGCTAGGGCTGCAGCAACACCTTGATTGACCAAAACTTGTATTTCTTCAGGAGTCATCCCTCTCGGGACAGTTCCTCTACCGCGTCCTCTACCTCTGCCTCTGCCCGCTGGTGCGTCCATCTATCATGAAATTGTTTGGTGAGAATTCACACTTTGATATATTCAATAGATGCATTCTATATCAAATATTCAAAGTATGGAAAATTACTGTAAGATAGATGGGAATTTAAGAAAACTGGGTTTTTCGATTAAATTCAGCAAGGCACGAGTACTAGGGAAACAAGTCTCTCTTTAGGTTAGGAAAAGCATAGCTTAGACTACCAAATAGAACACGTCAAGGTAATTTGACCCATTTGCCTTAGAGACTTGTGTATTGACCATAGTTCATCACTCATCCCAGAAATCCCTACGTAAACATAACTGGTCTCGCAATGAGATTTATATGATATGCTTGCCTTAGCCCGAAGGCCTTTTGCCAGGAAATCCAGAATACAGGTGTCTATGTGTCACACAAGTTTATTTGGTTCATAGAATCAAAACCTCGATAAGATTTCATAGATTAGACATAAAGTCTAAGGAATTGAACCCACGAGGATAAGTGTAGATCCCACATGTCGTTGAGAATAAGTTTAGGAAGTTCATTTATCGGGGAGAGTCAAAGAGTCAAAGTTAAGTTTAGGGAAACAAGTATCTAAGTTTAAGCATATAACTTCTTAATCTTAGTCGATCTCTAACTAAGGAAATTTACTTTGTGCAACTATTGTATGTGGCTATAGGCTAGATGCAATTCCTAACTCATTATAACCAATGGCTCTGATGCCAATCTGTCACACCCTCAAATTCCGGGTCTGGAATTTATCACGGAGGGGTGAGCAAACAGGATCGAACACAGTAGTCACACATGAGATGCAGCTATCTATATGATGAATTTTAGATCATCATTCCATTAATTTTCAGAGTAATAAATATTATACGTAGCGGAAATAAAAGATAGATTGTTTCTTAACGACACGTCTAATCATATCTCAAATAATAAGCAATATGTATCTTGAGCTCTTATATGATCCTACGTGCATGTCCATAAGCTCCTAGTAGATACCTGAGAATACAAGTAAAATCAAGTGTCAACACGGGGTTGGTGAGTTCATAGGTGAGTAAAACATAAATGATAAACCATTAATTATCATCAAAGTAGGATTTACTGTAAAAGTGTGAGTATAAACTACCCACTGGTATCACTTTGTCTATGAATAGCCTGTCGGAACCCTTTTATAAGGTGAACCCGCTATCCCATATACTAATTAAGTACAAGCCAACAAATCCTTCACATAGGAATTACCCATATACATACTAACTAAGTACAAGCCAACAAATCCTTCACATAGGAATTGCCCATGTATCACAGTTTATTATCCTTTTTATGTGTATATTATATTAGTTATAATAATTCAAATCAGAGGGAGGAAATCCTCCTTTACATTTATCCTCATATGGGTTGTAAGTGGAACTATAATGGCAAACTTTACTCATAGTGCACATCTACCTTCTCAACACAAAACAGTCATCCCGAATGACTTATAAGATCTTTGTGCATCTTGGTAAGGACCACATGTCCAAACTTTTATGGGGGTAAGTCACTCCCCGATAGTACTATCCAAAAGATCTCTGTCTTGTTAATAGTCCAGTATACAGAGAAGGGTTTTCATTATAACCATATGTAATCATAAATATGATCAAATTATTATTTAACATAATACACAAAAATAATTTGAAACTTCAATTACAACATGTATTTCTCCCCAAAATATTAAATGATTAAAAAAGAGAATACTTAAGTATCAACTCACCTCAGTCCTTGTGTGGTGTTGACAAGCTAGTAAATTCCTCCTAAGGAATTATAATTCACATAAACAAATAGATACAAATCCATAACCTAAATAAGTTAGATCTTGAACCTGGAGTTCAATTGATCTAGGGTTTGGTTTTCTGGGATTTGTTATAAATATAGTATTAAATTATTTAATTATTTATATTAATTCTTTAATAACTAAAGATTTGCATTTCATTTGATTAATTTAATAATGGTTTTAACATATCATTATGTTCTAAATAAATTTTAGATATTATTTAAATGTGTAAGTTTGTATTTAATTTAGTAAGATTTTATAATTAAATTTATAAAATCTAATTTGTATTTGTCTTATTAAATAAGTAATGTTTACAAGTTTTAATTTATTATTAATCTACACCTTTACTTAGTATATTTTATAAGAAACAACCTAAAATAACGTTTGTAAATAATTTATGAAATTATAAAATCTTTATAATTTCCACAATTATCATGACTTATCCATAATTAAAGATATTATGATGTCCAATAATAAATTAATAATTTAAATTATAATTTAGAGTCCATTTTTATAAAAATGGCTATTTATAACATTTATAAATAATATTTTATAAATATTATTAAGGTGTTTTTAATAAATAAATTTTATAGAAAATTACTTAGATACTTTTAAAATAAAGGAAGTTTTTAAAAGTTATTTTTATAATTTTTAGGAATTTTTGTATATTTTTAAAAGGTGAAAAAGGCCTTTAAAAAAATAATAAGAGGTGCCCGGGGTCGAACCCGGGACCTCATGAATGGCAAAGGAGCGCTGAACCGGTGAGCTAAAGGCATACAGTCGCATTAGGACTCGGTTCCAAATACTTTTAAACACAATTTCAATCAAACCCCAATTCCCGTATGAACCCTAATTCCATTTGAATCAAATTGATCCCCAATTCGATGTTATTACCTATCGAATTCATGGGGCTTTTGTTCCCCTGGTAAAAACGAGTGTGTAGGAAGGTTTAGTTACCTGATTTGATGTAATTTCAATGGATAATGATCACGGGAACAGGTCTCGACAGGGATGGATTGGTTCGGTTGGTTTGTGTTTTTGTGTTAATTTGAAATCGATGGAAGCTTATAAATGCTTAAACGATCGTTAGTGCGCCATCAATTTGATCATTATTAATGTTTCAGTGCGCGATTTTGGTGGGTGGTCGGCCGAAAGGTTAGATTGCACTACCGTCTCTATTTTTCTAATTGAAGTGGGGTTTAGTGTTCGAATCACCCACTTGAAAGTGTCGGGACGGTTTGTTTGAACTAAAATCGATTAGATTTGGGGTGTTTGAGGCTCGCCGGAGCACGGTCGGAGGTTGGCCGGAGGGTGATCGGGAAAACGGGCGGGTGGTTTGGGATTTTAAAAGAAGTTACACAAATGGTCCCTGTGGTTTATAAGGTTATCATTTCATGCATAAACTTTAATTTTAAGTTTCAAATATTACATTATTAACCCAAACTTTTAGGGTTTAGTTAATAATAATAAATTTTGTTTCTAGTATTATTATTATTATTATTATTATTTACCTTATTATTATTAGTATTATTATTAATATAATTTTTGAAATTAATATCAACGTATTTAAACTTAATTGTTTAAAAAAAATTAACTTTTTAATTAATAAAAATTCAAGATGTTACAGTCTGAACCCTATAATTTAATTAAAGGTAACGAAATTTTCCGGGTTGTCACAAAATGTCCTCGTTATATTGTGATATTTTATTGTCACTATAGACGTTCTTCCTTGTAGTGCCAGTTGCAATGATAAGATGCATACTTTTTAAGTTACCAATCTAACCCATCCCAAACCGCCCAAAAAAATTTATTTCTGTTTTTATGAAATTGTATCATTTGAAAACTAGTTACTTCATGGAAATAAATTACTGAATTCACCCTGTGCTTAAGCAAGCTAGCTTCTAATACCGTCAAGCAATTACAACCTTTAGAAATCAAGTTAATGATTTTGTTGTACCCTAACACTTATTATTAGTGAATCCACAACTTGATGGTTTCTATGGTGCCTAGGAGTTTAGAATCATGACATAGGAGGATTATATTAAAGTTTTTAGAAATCATTGACTTCAATTACGTACATAAATTAAGAAAGTAACATTTTGAGTTCTTAATGAGGTTTAGACTCAATTGCTAACTTTAGAAAATCGTTGTAACTAACGCATTGACAGGTGCAAAAGCATGACATATGAAGTGTAAGTAGAATTCATAAATGGTGGATATGTAGTCTAAATCAAGAATTAGTTACATGTGTTGTTGGTGGAAATTGATCTATATTGCCATGATTAAGTAGTTAAACGTGACTATGTTTGACTGATTATGGATGTGTTTTGAGCAAACCAATTTGAGCATATAGATTCAATTTCTGTCACATGTCCATCACTAAATTCTTTTAAGGGAGTTTGTGTGTGAAATGTCTAATGAATAATAAGACAACCATTCGAATTTCAAGTATATGTTCTTCATGATACATAAGTGATACATGATATATAAGTAATATATGAAGCTGTAGCATCTTATTTTGTGATTAAAGTTCCCCTCTAATAGAAGATATACATTCTTAGACTATTTTCTTCCTTGGATGGGGTTAAAAAACAATGATGATATATGAGATTTGGTTAAATCCGGACGACCATGCCCATCTCCTTCACTATACATAAATTGTGCCATCCTAGGTATGTTTGTGGCATAGTCGATAAACTCACGTGCAAATTGAGAATTAGCATGTGTTCGTTCTTTGTTTAGTTTCTTCCACGTCTCCATGATCAACTGCTTGATGTACCTTCGAGCTTCGTCTTCATTAGCACCGCTCTCATGCATGTAACACTGGATTGATTTTGAAATATCGCCTCTTTCCAATTCATCCTTAAAGGAATTATAATATAATGTGTAAGATTATTTTTTCTGTTTAAGGTTACAAAGTTTTCAAAGTTAAATAAGTTATGGTAAACAAAGTATGAATAATGTTACCAATCACACCACAAAACAAAGGATTATAAGCTTAAATAAATGTAAAATCTGTTTTTAATTTGTTGGTAAATTTTTTTCCAAAGGCTATTATGGATCGATCCTCTACAGATATCTAACGGTGGATATTACTATAATTTGGGGAGAAAAAAAATCAATAAGTACTTATCTTTCAACGATGGTGAGGGACTTTCCATCGATGAAAGGGAGTTCTCTAGTAGTGTAAGTATAGATATTAATAAATAAAAGGGCATACTGTGGATGTTCCCAAGTCATCAGCTAGTCGGAAGATTAGTGACGAGTAGTAAACTATATTTTCAAGTCTTGCCATGCTTTGAAAGATATCATCACTTGAATCAACAGATGTTATAAAGTTTACATTCATGAGTATTACTGGGCCTGATATTGATTCATAAGCATTATCCAAGTACTCTTGGAGTGTTGGTATGTATCCACTATTGTACCATCGTGCTTCTACTAGGTATGCCTTACATAAGCCCGCCCACTGTAATATTACCATTCCGGAAGCATAAGATCTAGATTAGTGTCAAACTATAATATCAAATAATAACAATGAAAACATTAAATTTTATAGTTAAAGATCAGAAATGATATAATTACTGCTTTCTTAAGGTTTGATAGGCTGAGGAACCCTTTGTCTGTCAATGTGTTATATGCGATCTCGTTAACAGTGTTGTAGAACCCGAGGAAACATATCTTCATATAATCGGGGAGTTCATCGAGCGCATTGATGTCCCATCTATTAATTAGATGCTTTTGTTAGCTTTCACTATCCTTGTGAAAGTACTAGTTGTTAATATGTATCCTAAGTGAATGAAAAATACATTATTTTACCTATGGATGATGTCGGTAAATTGTTCAAGTTCATCCAAAGTACCATACACATCATATACATCGTCGATGGCAGTAATCATGGAATTAACCTTTGTTAGTGTTCTCCTACCAAGGCTGCACTGGGGTAGGTGACCAAAACCAGTAGACCACAAAAAATGCTCAACCAACCGATCTCTACTAAAGCTAAGCTTCTTATCCCATCTTGTATTTCTCCACCACCTACCATGATTAGTGTATAAAGGATTTGATCAACAATAATCTCTCCACATATCATGTAGATTCAGATCGTTAACCATATAATATTTGACCAACTAAGTACATTAGATGTAGGGGCGTGTTTTGTACCCGAACCCAAACAAAATCAACCCGAACCTGATTAAGGACTAATCTGAGCAACCCAACCTGATAATTACATTAAACTGCACTTGATTTTTATGAATGGTTTGGTACCTAGGTTGATTTTGTAAGAATCGAGTCAACCCAGTTAACCAAAATCTTAATTTTTAGAAAAATCCAAGATTTATATATATATATATATATATATATATATATATATATATATGTATATTTATGTGTGTATTATGCTAACATTTAGAAGATTTAAAAATATGATTTTCTGAACTTTATATTTTATTACTGTGGTTCAATTTAAGAATAATCAAAATATATTGTTCTTTAACATTTGAATATCCATAAAAAATGAGCCTAAATATGCAAAAACTTTCAGATCAAGATAATAAATAAAACTTTATATTGATAACATATGCTAAATCCCATATATGTATTTTAATCATATAATGCTTATACAAACATTTAAGATAACAAATAATTTAATGCTTAATGGTTTGATTTAAACCTGATTACTAATTAACCCGACCTAAATAAAACCCGAAAACTAATTAAATATTACTTATTTGGTTTGGTACTCGGGTTGATTTCTTACGCTTAAAATCCCACGAAACCCGATTAAAAAACTTGAATGACACCCATAATTAAATGACAATAATAAAAATAGTATAAAAGATCCTGATCAAACTATTAATTTTAGTAGGTCCTTGAAATAGGACTTCAAGCTCTATATTATTGTGCATGAGTAAATAGTCTGGAACATGTGAGGTAGAAAGTATACGGTATACCTGGATGCATGTTTTAGATCTTCAATATGAATAGCTTGAACCATATCAAAATCCAATTTTGCAAGCTCAATCAATGTGGGATTCATGTCATGTCTTTGCTCATACTCTTCGATAAACCACATTGCCTCTACCCTTGGCACTCTCCAGTGCAGTGGAAGCTCCAAAGCATGGCATACTAAAGACGATATACTCTCATTAAGCTTCACTTGATTTTCTTTGAGATATTTTGTTGTGAAGTCTCTAGCATTATCCAATATGAATTCATCCTCAAATGAATGATAAGAGGCTTCGTACAAATTCAACATTCCCTTCATATCCGTGAGTACATGTGGCTTAAGATTTGAGTCATCTCTTTAAAGTTGTGAAATATTTCTAAATATAGACCAAATTAAGTTAAATGAACATAAGTTTTTGTGTTTATTAATACTACTAAACATCATGAAAGGAAAATGAATACAAATATACAAAATTAATAGGAGGGTTTAATTTTGTACCTTGAGGAACATGATAACCATGTTGTCTTAGTAGTCGAAATCCAAGGGCTTTAAGGTTCAAATCCATGCTGTTCCACTTTTCGTTAGTTTTGTAGTAATTGAAGTAAATATTCTCCAAAAGACTTCGTATTTCATCTTCAAAATGATATGAAATTCCGAGTCTTTGCAAATCATCAATCATCTCTAGGGTATTTAATTGATTTCCCACATATTGGACAGCATCATCTTAACTGCGTCCTTTAATGTGTCTGCCTTTGTCTTGTAATTTTCCCCCTAAACAGTTGAATATTAGCATACCCGTTTATTATCGTAACTAGGAATGGTGATGATCCGCGTATGAGTCGAGTTTATTAATCATCGTCTCATACCCGTCAGGTTCTGTTAATCATATATAGTCCCATGCCCGTGGGTTCCCTTTAATCAATACAAATCGCATAAAGGTATTGGAAGTAATATTTGGCATTTAGATTTATTGTGCATAAGTTAAGTATTATGTAGTGTAATTATGTGTGACAATATTGTTAGCCTAAGTTAATTACCGGCAGTTAAGTGTGGCACCGTTGCAGTTATGCCACATATGAAACGGTATGACAGGTAGTTGTGTCCATTGGTCATGTATATATAGCAATGATGTACACACATTTGTGGGTAATCGATAAACAAGCTTTCCTCTTTTTCCTCTAGTGTATATTTCTTGTTATATCACACTGTTATCGATTCACAACAAAAGGTATGCATGTTTTTGATCTTTTATGGTAAAAGTTTACCCATTAGGATGCCATCACCTAAAACCCAATCTTAGATTCACCTGAAAAAGCCAGACTTGAAGTTTTAAATATACTCAAACACACTTCTAACTTCTATAGTTTAATAATATAAACTTTATAACTATTTTTACATACTAGCTCTTATATTCTTTAATATTAATATATAATATATTAATATACTCAGATAACTGGGTTAATTGGGTAACCAGGTGGGCATCGTGATAGAATCTCATATCCATCCCAAACCCACTAAAAATGACATGTCTCAAATTTATTAGGCTTTAGTTTTATAGTCAGGTTTATGTTTTTCTGTCATCTCCAAAAAGGACTGTACATGAATGAAAATGAAATTGCAACCATACCGAGTATTTACTAGAAAGTGATTGAATATGATCAAATGACCATAATGATGGCGCATAGTTCGCTGATCGCCGAGGGATGGCCTTTCGACTGACAGTCGTTGATGTGGATTGTAATGAACATATTGGCTTACGAATGCCGAAGTGTCTACTTCTGTCGTCATTGTAGTTTTTGTAATAGGGAACTGAACATGAAAAAAAGCACATTGAAGACATCATCCTTCAAGGAGATATATGCTAGAAACTAGAAAGTAGTTAATTGGTCTATAAGGTTTGTGTAAGTTATTGTTATAATGAGTGTATATATAGCGGAAGATGTAAGTCACACACAGGAAACATTCATGTGATGCATAAATTAAAATATTGAAGCATTGCATTATAATATTGTCACAACATTTAAAATATTAAATTATTGCATCATGGATTAAACAGTGTCTGATAACCAAAAATCTGAGAAAACTACAACATTACATAATATTTAAAAAGCAATTGAAATGAATAGTGAATATATGTAGTATAAATTTTTGGCCACATGACTTTTATGGTTTTTTATTTTTGCCCATCCATCTTATCAAGTGTATAAACAGAGAAATAGAGTTTTAGGCTTTCTTTATCCCTCTAATTTGTTTATAGAAAGAGAAAGTAGTGGAGGTGCGGCTGTGTTTGGTCTAACCCGCTTCGCCTTGGTGGGTGGCATTTGTGTCGTTTGTGATTTTGGTTGTTCATTTGTTGTATAGAGAGAGAGGGTGGCGTCAATGGTGTTGTGACTCCGCCACCACCGGTGGCTGTAAGTCTACTCGGCGTGGTCTCTGTTGCCGCTCCGCCTCCCCTTTATGGTTAAGGTGGAGCGGGCAATGCTTGTCGCTCGATGGCCTTCATTTAACCCGAGACCTTTTGCGATGGCTAGCGCCGGTTTGCCCCGTGGTGTGGTTAATGTTCACCGGTGCAATGGTGATGGTGGGGCTGCTATTTCCATCTGAAAGCCTTAGGATGTTCAGAGAATGTGTGTTGGTGCTCCTACCAACGGTGCCATCCGTCGTTCTTTAGGGTTTACGGATATGGTTGTGCAGCGGCAACCAATTCGATTGTGCAAATCTGGTTGACTTTCGTTTCCGGCATGTAGCCGTAACCAAACTTGACTGCGTTTCGAGTTTTTTGCGATTTCGTCTAAAGTTTGGGTTCATACGCGCAACGCGCGTGGAGAAGAAACGCTAGTTTCTTTAATAATTCAAGAGATTGCATGTAATGTAATAGCTCAAGTACCGTAATAGATATTGTCCGCTTTTTGCTGTTCAAAAAATATATATATACTGTTCGCTTTGGCAGCGACATACCCCTAGGCGGCCACCCCTCACGATTTTAAACGTGTCTGATAGGAAGGATATCCAGCTTCTTATAAGTAAGCTTTCGTTTCCCTTCTCAACTGATTTGAGATGTTATATCATCCCCCACTTGGAGATCAGCGTCCTTGCTGGACACCAGTCCGTTACTGGCTTTGATACCATTACTAGATTTGTGCGTGTCATCCTTGCGTAAGGGCCATGCTAATCTTCTCTGTATTGTTTGACACTGTAAGCAAATCCTATATCGGCCATGCAGAGGAGAGATTTCTGACTTATAAGTAATGTACTGCCTATAATATTAACAATGCGTTTTGAGCGTGTTAACTGTGGATAAGAGGAGAACTTTATAATTAAACGTGCTCAGATGGTAGCAATCCAGGAATGGATGAATCCTTAAGAAGTTTTCACCTGAGCAAACAAAAACAAATCTGTAACCTACTCGCTAGCAAAACGGACAATATTAATGGTATGAGAGATCGGATGTTACATTGCGATAACATTAGTTATTTATTAAATATAAAATTGTTTCCTATCGTTCATGTATCCATAGGTATAAATGATGACTTGAGAATGTTTCTAAATAGAAAATTTCATACACATTAAATAACTTATATTCCATAATTTTACAACTATATTTGTTACATACAATTGGTAATGATTTTCTTGGAATTTTTCTATATAAATAAGGACAGGGATTTTACTTATTGAATTGCCAAATTTCAAAGAGAAAAGAAACTTATTGAATTATTGTAGATAATCATGTAAAAGAATAAAAAAACTAAAATTTAAATTAAATAAAACATCATTTAAGATTTAGATTACACATGCAACCAGCCGGTTGCCATACAAACAGTAATTTTCGTGCGATGTGTACGAAATTATCAGGGCGTGACACGTGTTTTTTAAATTAGGGGTAGTTTCGTCCACGGCATCATTACGCATAAAATATACATAATTACGCAATTTATATTCAGAATTATGCAAGCAATATATATTATTACGCAAATAAAATTACTCACGTTATAAAAAATAATTACGCAAGTTATATTTATAATTACACAAGTTATATTTATAATTACGCAAATTATATAATAATTACGCAAGTTATGTTCATAATTACACATTTAATAATCATGTAACTTATACGCATAGAGGAAAGACTCGCCACCACCTACCCCTCCCAGACCCTAATCTTAAGTGGGATATACTGGGTTTGTTTGTTTGTTTGTTTGTAACTTATAAGCACAACAAATAAATGTTTTTAAAAAATTATTGTTTTTAAAAAAATATATAGCAATACTATACTCAAATTAAAGAGAATAAAATACTCGATTTTATGTTCTTATTTTTTTAAAAAAACAACGTTGTATAAAAAAGTTATACACATTTATAAAAACTGGAGGAATTTAAAAAATAGTCAACAATTGTAATATATTTCCAAATTTACCCCTCAAGATATCATTTCATGTGTGATTATTTCACTTTTAATTTGAACCGTTCGTTTTATAAATCAATGTTTGGAATTACTTTGCATAATTTGCACGATTTTTTAAACTTTGTATAGTAAACTTTTTCTACAATCATAACCATTGATAATTGATATAATCTTGTAACAAACCTAACTTAAAATAAATATATAAGGGCAAATTACTTTATTTTCTATTGATAAATAGACGGTTTAATTACCCTTTGTCCTCACCTTTACTCGTGTTATTTGTTAACACAAATTCAAGGGTCAAACGTAAAAGGTAATAAAAACTAATAGAAAATCATAGATTTAGGGTGGATGGTACGCATGGAGGTTGGTTCATGCAGGACCGGCCGAAACATAGAGCTGCAAGCCTTCGTGAAATTAAATTTTTTTTGAAAACACAATCTCAATGTATATAAAAAAAAATTAAATCTTAGACAAAAGTTTAACACTACTGATGAAAAATAAAAATAAAAAAACCCTAGAGAAGCTTCTCCACTGCACCCAAAAACACACCCAAACACACACCCAAAAACACACCCAAAAACAGACCGCATGCATTATCAAGTCTAGCGGTTAATATAACAGTTGAACTCCTATATGTATGAAATCTTAATTATATATTATATTACTAGCGGTGAGTGTAACCGCTGGTTGATTAAAGCACGACCGTTGGATCATACTGAGATTAAATCTCAGCCGTGTAAACTCGACGGTTGGTGCAGTTACGGACCAGTTACGGACCAGTTACGAGCAGTTACGGGAATTTCAATCATATTTCCTTCTTCCTTCTTTTTCTCCTACATATCCGGTCACTACTGTTTATAACCTCCAATGCTTAATATAAATAGACCATCTCCTCCGATGCTTTAAACCGACAGATGATTGATGTGATTTTTCCTTTGATTCTCCTTTTTGACTTGCAATTTCTATATGCGGGTTTCGCTTCGACGAGTCCATCTCCCCTCACCGTCATTTAGGTTTTCTACGCTTCTAGAACAATATTGCAACTTGCATACATGTTCAAGGTAACTAGCGTTTTCTTCGTCTTGGTCCAAGTTTACTTTGATTTATGGTTATGGTGTGTTAAAGTGGGTGTTTACATATATCGTACTTTTCTGACTAGAGCTTTTTTGTGATCTCTAAAATGTTTGATTCGATGCTTAGGGCTGAGGTGGATTCATCGATTGCTTTGATTCGACCGTAGTTATCTTCAACAAGTCGCTTCAATATCTTAATCCGACTCTACTATTATTATCAGGTTTGATTGTTGACAATGAATCTATATTATTTTTCTTTGTTTCTTTGTGGGTTCATTAAGGTTTTCAGGTGAGTGCTTCATTGTTTTTCCTTCATGTGCAACTTTGTGAAAATGTGAGGTTTTGGAAGATGTAAACATTATTGAAATCGCAATCTGCTTGCCGATCTCGATACCTGTTGTTCTATATAATTTCCACGTACTTTATGATGTTTTGGGGATCATTAATGTGAGGGTCATAATAATCTTAATCTAGGACACATGTAATTGGCTGCCCTCTATTTAGATTTTTCCTAAGAAAAATTTGGCTACAAATTTGAAGGCTAGTGATGAGGTGGATGGAAACACTTGATCCTGATGCTCTATTTTTGAAAGTTAGCATGGATGAGGTTCTTATCTGATAAAGGTTGACCTAAGAAGTCAACTATTTAGCATCAACTTTCATTAGCCTTATAGAAGATGTTTAGTTGCGTTCCCTATTGGTGGACTGTTTCTTGATTATAAAAGAAATGTGGTTTTTTAGTTCAAACGTTTACATATTTTTTTCATTATGCAGGTTAATGCGGATCACATGAGCTCCAAGAAGGGAAAGCCTAAATGCGAGCAAGTTCAGGGCTCTGTTGCATGGATCATAGTATGTTGTACTTACATATAAGAATAAGGATGGTGATGGGATGCTTATGAGGGATGTACCATGGGAGTAAGCATCAAACAACATAACCCTTTTTATTTTTTTCGCTACCAATTTGTTGATTCTTATTCGGTGTTGTGACATTTTGAAAGCATTAAACTTATGTAATTGGAATATATAACAATGCCCACATAAAATGAAAATTGTTGTCATCTCCATGATAGCCATCTATGCGTATTTATAGTAGTAATCAATATATCCAAAATATGTCAATCCTGGATTCAACTAGCCAACTTTTTTATGTGTTCTACAAACTATAATTGGACAATTGATTAGTATTATTAGAATGCAAATTCGAATAATGCTTTTATGTGGATTTAGCTATATATGACTAATCACTTCCTGTTCAAATTCTAAATAGTTGGACTATATTTGAAAATTTTGGCCCATGCTAATTTGTATGTATGGGTCATATGTGTGTCAGTGTGTGGTTCCCTCTTACTGCTTTCATTTTCCTTTATTAGGTTATGCATTTTAACTAACTATAGTTTGTTTGCTTTAATATTCCGTTAAATGCTGATTTGTATATGTAGTTGCATCTTGTGTTGATAATGTTATTTACCTGCTTTTGAGGATTATTGTAGGTTCAAATATTAGATCTTTTATTATTATCTAATGTGATTACACTGTTCTGGTACAGTGGTTATGTCCTTGGGATATGAAGTTGTTTTGATTTAAGCAGCAGTAAAAAAATCAAAGAGCAAGCTAAAATTGACTCAACCATTTTTTGTTGTTGCATTTTGGTACATTTGATATTCACAATCAGTAGTCTCTAAAATTTATGCAAGCTATAGACCTTTTTCATGCTTGTATGGATAATCGTCTATTCACATTAAAGAGCAATGGTATATATCCAATCAGCACTTAAGAACAAATATTGAAGGCTTAATTCTACAACTACATCCAAAAGCAACTAAAATTGAAGAGACCGAGGTATTTACTATTTTATTGTGCTCTATTAAACTTTTAGTAGCAAATATTGAATCAACTGGATAATGTTTCGATTATGCTATATCACCAAACAAGAAAGATTAATTCAAGCAAGTACCTTACTAAAACTCTAAAAGTAATATATGGGTCCGCAGTCCGTTAGTTGTAACATTTTAACCCATATTTCTTACGTTGAGGTTTATTGACAACGGGCAAAACGGGTTTATGATAGAAAGAATTACGTGCAAAAAAAGGAGTGGTTTTTATAATAAATCTAGATGTTACATTGGATTTGCTTGCTCTTTCAAAAGACGGACCTTATAATATTTATGGTATGATGCAACAGTCTTAGTGTATTTTAGATGTTGCACAAGGAGTTGAAGCTCATACATTGATGCAAGGTTTCATCAAATGCTTGAACCAACAATAACTTCTCTAAATTGGTAGGTAATGTTTAACTGATGTACTTTCAACGGAAACAAAACATGTTGAAAATAAACAATAATATTGTTGTCTCCGTTGTTTTTAACCATTACGTCTGAATTACTTTGTTGCTAAAGTTCTATGTTTGCATTGTTTATTTATGAAATAATGTGGTTATTTATGAAATAGAAAGTAGAATCATTATGATCTACAATCTCAAAGGGAAGATGAAGAAAGACATGAGTATTAATCAAGCTTCCCTTTTTTAATGCATTATAGGACTCAAATAATTTTACCCCATGTAAACATCATTAAGCAATTGTATTTTCATCTCAGGGGATCTCTAACACTCTAGATATTAAAATCAAGCATTGGGCTTTACGGAAAAGAATGAAATTTACATGCACGCATTGCATGCTATCAACATTACGATATGTATGTATTCAATAATTTTCACACCAATATGAGTAAGTATGTAACATATGTTAGTTGATTATTGTTTAATATTTCATTGAATTGGATTTAATACCATAATAAGTTTTTTCTTTTTTTTATATCGTGTTTTATCTTCGTTTTTGTGTTTGTATTGTGTTTGTAAGAATTTGTCGATATACTTTGTAGTTGGCATTTTAGCTTTTCATTGACCAAGTATATTATTAAAAATAGTGCTACTTCAAGTTAATATTATAATAATGTTTTTGTTTAGAATGCAAATTTTAATATTTATGTTGTTATTATACTAAAGTACCCGGCCACCGGACGGGTATAAAACTAGTTTGTATAATTATGTAGTACTAGATATCATCTCATAGATATAAACTAATTAACTTCATATTCTTATATCATTCTTAATCATTTTCTCTCAATTTTTTCCACATTTAGATGATGTATTTATCATCTAGTTCAAGTATAGTGTACACCGCACCATAACCGGTCATTTTAGCAGTCTATTGGTCGTACCGGTCGGATCGCTTAACTGAATTTAAGAACTGGGTGATGTCATATATTAAAAAAGTTTAATATTATCTACATATATCAGGTAAAAAAAAAATATGCACGTACTATTTTCTTAGGGTTGAGTACACGTTTAATACAATATAAACAATTAAAAATGTTTTAAAATCCGGTCTGACCACCCCTCTCCGTTTCAACCGGTTCACCGGTCCGATTTGTAAACGACCAGTTCAATAAAAATTGGTCCAAATACACACAACCGAACTTGTTTTATGACCTGTTCCCCAACCAACCAATCCGGTCCGATTATGAAAACGTTGGCTTTATCATCATCATCACCATCATCATCAAGTTCACACGATTCATCAGAAAGTAATACAAATCTGCGTAACTTTTATACTAGTGGGTATCCGCGCGCGTTGCAGCGCAAGCATCATGTTAAATGAAAGAACAGGACGTTGTAATAACGAACGGCTTGAAAAACTTTAAATGGTCCTGATGTAGTCAAAAGTTCATCGCATGCCGTTGCGTGTTGCGGCCGTGTACGTGTTAACAAATGAAAGAACAGGTGCCTGAAGAATCGACAAACATTCAACGGAATTTGTGAATATAATAAACAACTTATTTAGAACATGTGAAGAATATATATTATATTGCAATACAACACCAACCTCCCTAACATTTGAAAGTGAATTTAAACTTTAGTAAAACTGTAACATTCCATATTATTTAAAGTGACCGGGTGAACCTCGAATCTTTTTATTTAGTTTTTTTAACGGTATAAGTTATGTGGGACTAAGTTGTTCATTGTGATTAGAAAGGGTATTCTTATAGCCTGCGGAACCTTTATTTGTTTGAGTTAAATGTTGTTTGTTAACCTGTTTGATATGTTAAATTTATGACACCAGCTGTATCAACCAGTTAGTAGGTATTCAATTCACTTGAAGTGATTAAATTCATGGAGGTGCTATTTAGTAGCGGACTAAATGTTCTAGTTTGGGCTCTGACATCTCCTTAAAAATAAGCAAAAGTTGACGCAACAGATTATTCTATATTGAATTTGCTTACAAGTTACAAGCGAGTAGAACTGTTAAAATGTTATTTATCGAAGGTCCATGTTTTTGTTAATTGCTTAAAATAAGAACATGTTACATGTTAAAGCAGGTATTTTAGGTTAAACAATAGGGGTACCTGAAGCCTAATAGTGTTGCTATTATAGTTGGGGAAGGGGTTACATGTAAAATTAGAAGGTTAACATTTCTATTACGGGTCAGTTTCAAGGTAGTAATATGTTGAAGGTGAACTTAAACTATATTATTACTATAGCATTCCTTTTTTTTAAGTGACGGGGTCAACCTCGTATATTTTCATTTAGTTTGTTGTAACAGTATAAGTTAAATGGGAGTAACTTGTTCGGTGTGATTAGAAAGTGTATTCTTATGATGACAATCCTTTTATATGATTTTGACTTACAAATATCCTTGATAATTCTAAGGCTGGGGAACTTTTGTTTGTTTGCGTTAAATGTACGTTGTTTGTTTACCTATTGATATGTTAAATTTCTGGAACAACCTGTTTCAGGCAATTAGTATGTATCCAGTTCGCCTGAGGTGCTTAATTTCGTGGGCGTTTTATCAGTCTGCTTAAAATTAAGCAAATGCAATGGCAACCCATTAAAAGGGGGAGATGCTATATGTTTCAGAAGGTATACTAATAGACCACTAATACTATCAAATATTGCCTTATTAGTTGCATTTTGTTACCAATAATAGCGAGGTGAGCCAAGTATGTACCATGTATAAGGTAAGAATGGGTTACCTTAGCAAGTACACATTCATGCAGTGTAATGTGTAAATTGTAAAAATCATGCTGGCAAATATACGAATCATGGGAATTTAGAGATAGGAGGGTCAATTAATAGCAAGCAAGACTTGCCACCACCTACCCCTCCCAGACCCCGCTCTTGAGTGGGATATACTGGGTTTGTTTGTTTGTTTGTAATTAATAGCAAGCAAGTAAAGCACAAATGTATGAGCCAAGGCATGTAGAAATATGTCATAACAATTCCAAGGTAAGACGGTGGTTTAGGAACAACAAACAAACAAATGTAGAAATAAACCTTTCAATAAAACCTAATGGAAACGAAGCCATATAACTGGTAGCCGAGAACCACAAGCAGGAGCGACGTATAAAGCTAAGTAGCTCGAACGGGTCGGATAAGTAGATAATTTCATAAAGCATTATGCTTGTTTGGTATTTGCATTAGTATATTTTGGATGATGCATGTTTTTTCCACATCTGTTAGTTTTTGTTTTGTCAATGATTTAATGACTAAATGCAGGCCATTAATATGTATTCGAGAGTCATGTGTGATGTGAAAATAGGTTCGGGTCAAGTTATAGAGCTAAGTAGCTTAAACGGGTCGGATAAGTAGTGAGTTTATACGGGTCAGCCGACCCAAACTTGGTCTTGGTTTGACTGGGTAGTGGATGACCGAGTTTATTGTGGAAAAAGGCGTGGAAGGGAATGTTTCAATTTCGTTTCTGATTCTCAGACTGAGTTTTTATTGCATGTGATGTTTATCATTAATTATAAATAGTAGTAGCATTAGTTATTTTAGGATGGGCCTTTCATTCATCAACTAAATTTTTTTCTCTCCAATTTTCCTTTTTCAAATTACTTTCACAGTCATATGTCACTGTTGTGTGTGCATTTTCAAAGAGCCTGATCCAATAGTTAAGTTGAATGATTTATTTTTTATTTGTTTCCTTATTGGTACGTTGACTTGCATGGAAAATTCATCTAGATGAATTTGATGATAAGGATGAAATTAATAGGTTTCATTCATCACATGTATAGTTATTGTAAATATTTGGAGGGTGAGCAGAAAGTGAATTGGTAGTGCGAAAATCATTTTGTTTATACCAATTATTGACCTTGAAAACATCTGTGATGGTTCTAAACATAAACCAAAGATGGGGCAGCCCATTAATATGTATCATTCATCATATGCACATTTATTGTAAAGATTAGGGGGTGGACTGGGGTGGACTGGGGGTGGCAAGGGTAAACTCCTTGTGTCAACCTGCAATCTTTGTGAGGAGTAGCCTGTTGAATGTGAGTAGAAAGTGTGTTGGTAGTGCGAAAATCATTTTGCTTGGATGAATTATTGACCTTGAAAACATCTGTGACTATTCTAAACATTAACCCAATCATGGGACAGCCCATTAATATGTATTCGATCTGCTTAGAACAAATTACTCTTATTAATGTGTTGTTTATCAGAACACCATGTGACTGTTAGGTGCTTACAATAAGAACATCCTGCATGTCATAGCCAATCCATACCAACTACCACATCAAAGCTTCCCAAAGTAATGGGCATAAGGTCTATTGGTAGGATATGACCTGATAAAATTAGTGTACAGTTTTTTAGAATTTGTGATGCGGTCAAGGATTTACCATTTGCTAATTCTACCACATATGGCTCATTTAGGGGTATAGGTTCCACATTTAAGTGCTTATAGAAAGTATTGGATACGAAGCTTCTATCAGCCCCCGTGTCAAATAAAACTATAACATAAATATCATTTACCAAAAATTTTCCTATAATAACGTTAGGGTCCTTTAGAGCCTCACCTTTGCCAATCACGAAAGCTCTGCCCTTGGATGTATCTTTCGTAATTTAATAATATGTTATTATTTATTATTTATACATAATCTATGTTCAATTATAATAATATTATCATATAAATATAATGTCTAGATAATTTGTGTCTATTTATAAATCTTACTACTAGATTTTGTAAATTAAATTATAAAATATTAAAGTATCCTATTTGTGTTATAAACATGATAAACAGAAATTAGATTTTATAAATTAAATTATAAAATCTTACTAAATTAAATACCAACCTACATATTTAAATAATGTCTGAAATTTATTTAGAACATAATGATATGTTAAAATCATTATTAAATTATTAAATTAATCAAATGAAATGCAAATCTTTAATTATTAAAGAATTAACAAAAATAGTTAAATGATTTAATTAGATGTTTATAACAAATCCCAGAAAACCAAACCCTAGATCAATTGAACACCAGGTTCAAGATCTAACTTATTTAGGTTATAGATTTGTATTTATTTACTTATGTGGATTATAATTCCTTAGGAGGAATTTACTAGCTGTTAATACCACACAAGAACTGAGGTGAGTTCATACTTAACTGTTCCCCTTTTTAATCATTTAAATGTTTTGGGGAGGAATACATGTTGTAATTAAAATTAAAAAATATTTTGTGTATTATGTTAAATAATAATTGAATCATATTTATGATTACATATGGTTATAATGAAAATCCTTCTCTGTATACTGGACTATAAACAAGCAGGGATCTTTTGGATAGTACTATCGGGGAGTGACTTACCCCCACAAAGGTTTGGACATGTGGTCCTTACCACGATGCACAAAGATCTTATGTGTCATTCGGGATGACGGTTCTGTGTTGAGAAGGCAGATGTGCACTATATAAAGTTTGCCATTATAGTTCCACTTACAACCCATATGAGGATTAATGTAAAGGAGGATTTGCTTCCTCTGATTTGAAATTATTATGATTAATATAATATACTCATAAAAAGGGTAATAAACTATGATACATGGGCAATTCCTATGTGAAGGATTTGTTGGCTTGTACATAGATAGTATGTGGAATAGCGGGTTCACCTTATTAAAGGGTTCCGACAGACTATTCATATACAAAGTGATACCAGTGAGTAGTTTATACTCACATTTTACAGTAAATCCTACTTTGATGATAATTAATGGTTTATCATTTATGTTTTACTCATCTATGAACTCACCAACCCTGTGTTGACACTTGATTTTACATGTATTCTCAAGTATCTACTAGGGCTTATAGACATGCACGTAGGATCATATAAGAGCTCAAGATACATATTGCTTAATATTTGAGATATGATTAGATGTGTTGTTAAGAAACAATTTATGTTTTATTTCCGCTACGCATAATAATTATTACTCTGATTATTAATGAAATGGTTATCTAAAACTTATCATATAGATAACTGCATCTCATGTGTGACTACTGTGTTCGATCCTGTTTGTTCACCCCTCCATGATAAATTCCAGACCCGGAATTTGAGGGTGTGACAGATTGGTATCAGAGCCATTGGTATAATGAGTTAGGAATTGCATCTAGCCTATAGCCACACACAATAGTTGCACAAAGTAAATTTCCTTAGTTAGAGATCGACTAGGATTAAGAAGTTATATAGTTAAACTTAGATACTTGTTTTCCTAAACTTAATTTTGACTCTTTGACTCTCCTTGATAAATGAACTTCCTAAACTTATTCTCAATGACACGTGGAATCTACACTTATCGTTGTGGGTTCAATTCCTTAGACTTTATGTCTAATCTATGAAAATCTTATCGAGGTTTTGATTCTATGAACCAAATAAACTTGTGTGACACATAGACACCTGTATTCTGGATTTCCTGGCAAAAGGCCTTAGGGTTAAGGAAAGCATATCATATAAATCTCATTGCGAGACCAGTTATGTTTACCTGGGGATTTCTGGGATGAGTGATAAACTATGGTCAATACACAAGTCTCTAAGGCAAATGAATCAAATTACTTTGACGTGTTCCATTTGGTAATCTAAGCTACGCTTGTCTTAACCTAACGAGAGACTTGTTTCCCTAGTACTCGTGCCTTACTGAATTTAATCGAAAAATCCAGTTTTCTTAAATTCCCATCTATCTTACAGTAATTGTCCATACTTTGAATATTTGATATAGAATGCATCTATTGAATATATCAAGGTATGAAATTCTCACCAAACAATTTCATGATAGATGGACGCACCAGCGGGCAGAGGCAGAGGTAGAGGACGCGGTAGAGGAACTGTCCCGAGAGGGATGACTCCTGAAGAAATACAAGTTTTGGTCAATCAAGGTGTTGCTGCAGCCCTAGCCACTCAGCCTGCTCAGAATGGTCATCACTATTCCTATAAGAAGTTCGTAGACTGCAAGCCCGATATATTCACTGGGGTAGAAGGGGCCATTGGGCTCATAAGGTGGTTTGAGAAATGTGAATCCATCTTTGCTATATCTAAATGTCCAGATACGAGTAGGACAAAGTATGCCTCAGGAGCATTAAGTGGAGCTGCACTCTCGTTCTGGAAGACTGAAGTTTCAAGACTTACTCTCCCACTAGCCAATGCTATGGCTTGGGATGAATTCAAACAACTGATGATGGAAGAGTACTGTCCGAGAGAGGAAGTACAAAAGTTTGAAACCGAGTGCTGGAATCACAAGATGGTTGGATCTGAGATTGAAACTTATATCATTGAGAATCATGAGTACGCAACTTTATGCCCAAATATGATGGAGCCTGCTCACAGAAGAATTGAAGGCTACATTCGTGGACTATCCCCAGTCATTCAGTCCATGGTCACTTCCTCCAACCCAACTTCAACCCAACAGGCCATTAGGATAGCTCACAAGCTGACTAATGAGGCTGTGGCTCAAGGGAAGTTGCCACCAAGGATCAAGGGTAAGGGTGCTGCTGCTGAAAGCTCAGGAAAGAGAAAGTTCAAAGATTCTAAAGAAAGTGAGAATCAAGGTGCAAACAAGAAGCCACATCCAGAAAAGAAAAATGACAATCAGGGCATTCCGCCTAAATGTCAGAGGTGTAACAAGCGTCACCATGGCAAGTGTACTGCGATCATTTGCTACAAATGCAACAGGAGGGGGCACACTGCTCCTGAATGTAGGACCAAGACTCAAGATCAAGGAAAGAAGGATGGTAATCAGCAGAATGATGGTAAGAATGGAGTTACGTGTTTCAGATGTGGAGAAAAGGGCCATGTTGCCGGAGATTGCACGGGGGAAAAGAAAGATACGTATTGCTTAATATTTTAGATATGATTAGATGTGTTGTTAAGAAACAATTTATGTTTTATTTCCGCTACGCATAATAATTATTACTCTGATTATTAATGAAATGGTTATCTAAAATTATCATATAGATAACTGCATCTCATGTGTGACTACTGTGTTCGATCCTGTTTGTTCACCACTCCATGATAAATTCCAGACCCGGAATTTGAGGGTGTGACACAAAACATGAGATAAACTGGTGAGTTCTAAATTTTGTTAAAACATTAACAGCATCTCATCACATACAAAAATCATATTTATATTGGTAATATAATAAAATCAACTTTATCATTTCTCTGTCCTACCGGACTCGTCCCACCGGACGTCAGTTTCCCACATCCAGAAACTGTCAGTTTCTCACATCTAGAAACAGTAATTATTATCTCTCATCCAGTAGGATGCCAATTTAATCATCTAGGGTCGTCACCACAAGATGTTCACAAAGCTGAGTGATCGTCATCACTCCTTTTCACTGTACAGTCTACACACACAGGCATCTTACCCTAACTGGCCTGTTGAGATTTACATCACATCAAAATAATTTCTTTTGCTCATTGCCAATATCGTCACATTAATTTACACACACCACACATTCATTCTTTTAGCACCAGTTTTAATATATTTTCATCTGTCTTCACACCCTATCTGACCCATTAGAATCATTACCATCATGTAATGATTAACAATGTTCAGATAATCATTCATTACCCCCAACTTTACCCTAACAGCCCCACGAGCTGTTAGTAATGTATAAACATCATTATCACAATTCTGGTGCTAAAACATTCAATTCATTTATCATCGTATGTGTGCTAGCCCGAATGTTAAAACCAAACATTTAAAAAAAGGCTTAGAATTCACCTTATTAACTTTCTCGTGACAATCTACACAATCCATGTACACGAGATAACTAGTCCTTCTTCTAATCAAGGTATATCTAAAGCAATAAACCTTGATTCAGTAAACTATTCTCAAGCAGGACTTCTATACGAATGAACACTTATGCGAATGAGCACTCATGCGACTGGACCTATGCGGATGAACATCAATGTGGATGAGCATCCAATCGTGCGAATGGACCTCATGCGACTGAACCTCCAGTCGTACGGCTGACCATTCATTCGCATGACTGAGTCCTCATTCGTACATAGTGATCACTCGTCTTCATTCGGTCTTCTAACCAGACGACTGGGTTCTCAGTCGCACGACTGAACCTTTATTCGCACTTAGTCGCACGACTAGACTCTCATTCGCACGACTGAGGCATGCGACTGAGCCCATTCGTCTGAAACGGATCAGCAGTTGTGTTCTTGACATTTTTGATCCAAACTTACTCAAAATTTGAGTTTTAACCATCCAAATCATGTCATATTTAAAACAGATCATATACACATCGTTTACACTGGTCTCGGATCGTTATTTTATCAAAACTTCACAAAAACTCGGATCCGAATTCCCAGATTTTAGCTTAGAAAAGAACAAGACCAATTCAATGATTTAAACATGTTATTGGATCAGATTCAATCATATAAACAGCTTACAATATAGTAGGATTAATCGGTGACATTCAAAACTTACCAAAACGGAGTTAGCTTAGTCGATTTGGTAAGAACAGGGGTGTTTGGGTGTAAAAGGAACAAGAGATTGAAGATAATGCAGATAGAAATCTGCTTTTAAACTCTCTTAACCGCCTTACTTATCCCCACGTTCATTCTAACCACCTCACACTCAATCGCACGACTGAACCATTCACACGATTGAACCATTCGCATGACTGAATCGTGCGAATGAAGCCCATACGCCTATGATTCGTGCGATTGAGTCTCATTCGCACGTAAGGGGTGCGACTGAAGTTTATTCGCATGCAAGTCATGCGACTGAACACCAATCTTAACAAACAAACTCAACTTAATTAATTAAACATAACTATAATATAATTACAAGTCCGGATTTAAAAAAACGGATGTTACAGAGGGTTTGAAGGAATGATGTGGACGTAACTTTCCTGTGCATGCCTGCGTGCATGACATGGAGTCTACTTTGGAGCTTGAAGATGTCAAAGCACGTGTTTAGCAGTTCCTATTTTTATTGTTATTCTGTTTTGTCTTTTTAGGAAGTTGTTAGCCTAATTTGTTGCTAGTTTACGTTGGTTGTTTCCCTATTTAAGTAAGGGTTTGTCATTCAATAAAATTCATCAGAAACAGTTGAGTTCTATATCTGGGTTGAGTTTCTTTTAGAACCACCATTGAACATAATCGACCTCCTCCACCATCGATTGAATTACCTTGCACCATTAGAGAATTGGCTTTTTTCGGCTCCTAGTGGAAGTATTTGGTGGTGTTCGATTGAATCAACCTATTCCAGGTGGCGGTGATTCAGTTTGGTGGTAATAGTGACATGGTTTGGTAGTGATGGTGAGGTGGTCTATGGCGATGCTAAAGTACCATGGGGGATGTAACACCCGGAAAATTGACTAAGCAAGTCAAATAATAGTAATGGGCTTAGATGAGACCAATTAATAAAATAGGATGGTTATGGGTGTTAGACCGAGTTAACCCTTCGAGTCATGGGCTTGACGGGTTTAAGGTCCCGGGAACGCCCGATGTATATATATAGACGGATCAGCTGAGCAACTCTCATTTTGCACTCAACACCCAGTTTCTAGAGAGAGAGTGTAGAGAGAAAAAGTGTCGATTTGAGGCGCGGTTGGTCAAGAGATCGAAGATCGGTGTTCGTGGGCTTCCAAACAACGAGAATTCAGGTAAGAAACATCGTTTGATTGTTCGTTTTGGTGAAAAACCCGGATTCTAGTTTTGGGGTTTTTGAAAGTGGCAAGAATCGCCCAAAAACTCACGTTTTTATGTAAGAAAACGTGTAAAAAGCTTAGATATAGCTTCCTGGATGATAACCCAAGGTTTTGGGTGTAAAAGATTGAGTTTTGGGGTTAAAATGGGCTGACTCGTAATTTTCAGATCGTTCTGCGAATTTAAGGACTCATCCAGCGAAACTATAAGTTCGTCCAGCGAAACTAAGAATAGTTCCAGCGAAATTATAGTTTCGTTGGGGCGAAACTATAGTTCTGTTGATAAGTTCGCCGACAATGCTATCCAACGAAAGTTGGGCGAAAATGGCAACAAAACTAGCAGCGAAACTGCTAGCGAACCTGCCAGCGAATTTAACAGCGAAACTGCAGATTTTCCAGCGAAACTGCTGGCGAATATAGTAGCGAAACTGCTAGTTACTTAGTGAAACTAGCAGCGAACTTAGCAGCGAATTTAGACAGAAATTAACTTTTTTGAGTGTTAATCTACCTGCAGGCGGTGTAGTGCGACCTTCTCTTTCATAGATTGATTGAGAAGCTAATCATTAAGTACAGGTGAGTTCTAAGACCCCTCTTTTACAAGTTTTTGAATGATTTTGGGGCTGGAACACATCTGAATATTATTTTTCGGGTTTTGGTTGTTTAACCCGTGTATGTACGTATGTGTATGCGTATGGTACGATTAGGGCTTGATTCCGGACTAGGATAGGCTTGTATGAGGTCGAGGTATGTATGTTAGGTATGATGTTGCCATAATAGATGGTGAATACTGATGATTTGCAAATGCCGATGTTCCTTGCATCGATGTATGTTTATCTTTCCGTATCTTTACGTGTATTGTTTATGAACGAATGAAAAGTATTAATAACGTAAAGTGAAAGATAATAAAAGAGGAGTACCATGATTGAATGAATCATTAATGAACGAGTGAAAACGTGAGAGACTTGCAAGCGAAGTGTAACAAAGTGCACGGCTCTAAATGCCTCAAGCTCAACCGCGTGAGGTTCAGCTAATCTTTAAGGGTGCACGTAGAGGTTCCAGTCTAGTGACTGACCTTCGGTGTGGTACATGGTGTAAAGATGTTACCCACTTCGGTGGGGGTGATGTTACCCAATTCGGTTGGGGTGCAGTTACCCACTTCAGTGGGGGTGATGTTACCCACTTCGGTGGGGGTGATGTTACCCACTTCGGTGAGGGTGTAGTTACCCACTTCGGTGGGGGTGATGTTACCCACTTCGGTGGGGGTGATGTTACCCACTTTGGTGGGGGTGTAGTTACCCACTTCGGTGGGGGTGATGTTACCCATTTTGGTGGGGGTGTTGTTACCCGAGTTATGTTCAACTTCGGGGGTGTGGCATAAAGCCAAGCATAGTTATGAGGTGAGCGACTTTGTGTTGCAACAGACTCGAAGAGGTCCTTGTCGCGTACTACGGTATTGCAGGAGACAGGATCCAGATGAATGAGAGTAAGAATGGCTTGCAAGCAGAAGGAAAGGAGGTTCACGACTCTATAAGAGTTGTTAGCTTAAGTGTGTGTGTATGTTATGGCGTGCGATTATGGCTAAACCCCTAGAGTTATGACACAGGGAGAGTTGGTCTTAGTGACAACTCCACTGGTGCGAATTGCACGAGATAAGATAGTGAGGTGAGCAACTTCGTGTTGCAACAGACTCGAATGGAGTTCAATTCATGTGATTGACTCGACGGGATCTTTGTCGCGTATCCCGGCATAGACGTGAGTCGGGGATATTGCATGAGACAAGATCTAGATGAAGGAAAGAGAACCATGAAAGAAAGAAAGTATGAACCGAACAAAGGTTAAAGAACGTAATGAATGTTAATGAACGAATGAATGAACGAACGATGACAAAGATAATAATAATAATTATTCTCTGTATGTATGTATGATGTATGCTCACGAACAAAATACCATAATAAGAACGAAACAGGATCCTTGTCATTCGACTCCAGTCATCATGGCTGTGTGCCATGAAGAGGGTAAATCGTGACCGGATCTAGAGGGAAGTGAAAGATAGAGAATGAATGGAAGTTAAAGATAAAGAACGAATAGACGAAAGAAATGATTATACGTATGTAATGAACGCACGAAAGTAAGATACGTACGAACGTATGTAATGAATGTATGAATGAAAGAAAGAATGCAAAGGTTAACGATGAACAGTACACGAACGAAAGCTAATGAATGAACGATGAAGATAATAATAATATTATCTACGTGTACGTAGGTTGTGTGACCGCATTTATGTAAAGAACGGTTTAACGAAAGTAAAGTATTTTATTATCAAAACTAGAACTCACTCAGCAACGCTGACTTTGATGTGTTTCAGTTGGCAGGTATGTTGCTGAGGATGGCACAGGGTGACTACTCAGTTGAGGAGGCTGGCATCCATATTTGACATGTTATTGCATTTTGAGAAGAAAACGAATGTTGTAAAGTTATGAAATGACATGTTTTAATTATTAATGAAAATTTAAATTCCGCTGCAAAGTAAATGCACGTTTGAAATGTTTTTATGTGCGATGAATGACCAACTATGAGGTGCCCGGGAACGGGGTCTTACAGGGGATATGGTGGGGTGGTTTGGTGGCAATGGTGATTAGTGAGATAGTGCGGTGGAGATGGTGGTCCGGTGGTGATGGTGGTCGGGCGTCGCCAGAGGTTGGTCTAGACGGGAAAGAACATCGGGAAGAAGAAGAAAGAGAGTGAGGGTAAGGTAGGGATGGGGTTGGGGGTTAGTTGTTTTTTAATAATATATGAATATTAACGTTTTAATAAGCAGGGGTAGTCTGGTTATTTTACAAGCACTTAACGAAAAAAGATAATGACCATCGAATTTGGAGAACTTTTTTATACGTTTTGTAAAATTGTTTTGACCAAGCTTGTAATTTTTTTCAAAACTAGGAACCAAATGTGAAAACAGTCTTAATCACACAGACATTTCATGTGATTAACTCTACAAATTTTTATACCTCTGTTGCATCGCGTAGGTCTCAAGCACTGCTCCTTTAAAAGTTTAAGACGCTTTGATGTATTTAGTACAGGTGTGGATGCATACATTTATACTAAATTTATAATTTTATTCCTAAAAAAACTGTAGAATATATTTCTATCTCACATAAATAGTGTAGAAAAAACAAAGTAGTACCTAACTCCTATATAAGGAGCACTTTGCACAAACTTAAATGAAAAGTATTTATGTTGCACACACATAACTTTTTGTATTTCATTAACACATATAACCAAATTGTTAAAATATTTTTGGTTTTTGAAAAGGGTGTACTAGCGGCTCTTGGTTAAACCGGTTGAACTGGCTAGTATGATCTTATTTTTAAATTATTAGTTAACACAATAAAGAAGGGTTAGCTAAAGATACATAGACTTACAAATTTTTATATCCACGCCGCACGACACAGGATTCCCACGTGGTGTGTGTGTGTATGTATGTGCTATTAATATATACATAATTATTTAGGTAAAATGAAAATAGATCCCACATATATTAGTATATTTTATGGATTTTGTCTTTTAGTTCAGGGGTGAAAAAATGTTTTCACACTCATTAGAAAAACTTAACGGCAATTAATGTTAAGGACTACTCGTGTTACATTATTTAAACCTAATGGACCATTGATGTATATTTTAAAAGTTGGGATTAATCCTATGATAAAGACATACCATAAGCACCGACTATGTAATTAACATATATGTTAATAAAGATTGGAAATGAATAGTAATTTAAGTGCTTTTGGGGTTGGCCACACAACTTTCTTCATTTTGACATTTTGAACCCTCCATATGTGTTAAAAGAGAAAAAAAGGGGAAAAACTCCCTGTTACACCATCTGTTTCAATTGTAGTGAGATAAATTGCTCTCTCGTATCTTCTTGGTGGTGGCCGGCGGTTTCTTGGTGGTGGCCGGCGGTTGTTTTAGAGAGAGAGAGGTGTGTCGCAGTCGCCGTCTCCGGCTTACCGGCCAACAACCTCAGACAGAAGAGAGAGGGAGTGTGTGACAGCGGTGGTTTGGGCACGTTTGTGTCTCCGTCGCCGTCCACGGCTTGCCCCTACAGTTGTCTCTGTCTAACTTTCTCTCTTACTCGCTTGAGGTTGGCTGATCCGTTGATGGTGGTGATGCTGGTAGTTTTCCCCTTCTCTTCTTTTCTATTTTATACCCTTTTAGGGTTTTCCGTGGGATCTGCGACCGGTCGGCCTTTCCTCTCCGGTTGAGGTGGAGGAGGCGACGGTTTCCTCACCATGTTCGGTTTTGTCGGTGGTGGTAGGATCCGTTGTCGCTCTGCCTCCCCTCTGTGGTCGAGGTGGAGGAGGTGGTGTTTCCCCACCATGGCCGATAGTGTTGGTGGTCGGTTGTCATTTGGTCTGTCGTCGGTTTGACCTGGAGTCGATGATGGTCTCTCTACTGGAGGGAGTTGTCCCCCTTTTCTTCGCCTACTTCCAAAATCAATTTAGGGTTTTCAAATCTACAGCGGCTCCTGTCAACGGCTGTGGTGTGGACACCATTGTAGTCCACTGTCTTATTGGACTCTGATGTTATGTTTTTATTTGACCATAGTTGCTCTCTCTAGCACAAGCTGGACATGAACTAAATGCAGATTTACTTAAAACTACAGGTATGCTAATGAGGTTATAATTATACCAATTAGTTCTACTCATTTGATAACAATTGTTAAGGTTAATATCTTTGTTAGAATATATTAATCTGTACTGGTAAATAGATGGGGAAATGCCATATTGATGTTGCTATAAATGTTTAATATCATCCTTTCTTTGTTTATTGGTAGCTAATGTGGATCTTTTAGAACCTCCGGTGATGGATGGTTTGGATTTGCTTTTGTTGGTAAGCATCCCCTTTTCTATAAATACTTACTACTATATATCATGTTATAGAACTCTTTCTTGTATTGATGTATTTTGTCTTCTGCCACTTCTAGAAGCATAATGGTTCTAGAAACAATGGTGTCCCTGAAACAAATGGTTAGTTTCCACTTTCCACTTTCATTTATACTGTAAACTTCAAAAATCAGTTTTATTATCTTATTTAGTTCAATGTTATGAAGGTATTTTGGCAGTTCATAAGGCCCCACCAAAGAATTTATTTACTTCAAGACTTAGTAAGAAGGTAGATTATGCTATTTTGCTCTTATAATTACTTTTGCTATATATGTGTTTTTTATTATTAATAGTTGAGGATGCCTCCCTTTTCTTTTCTCCGTTTTGGACATCTTGTCACACATCTCTTGGTAAAGTCACATCTATAGTTGATGGGTTGAAGAAATTGTACAACGAAAAGCTAAAGCCATTGGAAGTTGCTTACCGTTACAGTGATTTTGCATCTCCTCTATTGGTAAGTGATTTCAAAAATATTTTGCCCTTCGGTTTATTTTAAGTTCATGTCAAGTCTTTTTTTGTTCTCCTCTTCTTCTTTTCATGTTTTTGTTTGCATCAACTTGATATATTCAATTCTCTATCACTCCTTGAACACATTTGTTTTAAGTGTTTTGGTCATCATATGCAGACTAATATTGACTTCGATGCAAAACCTATGGTAATGCTTCTGGGTCAGTACTCAACTGGGAAGACAACATTTATTAAGCATCTTCTTAAAAGCAACTACCCAGGTGAGTAACTTTTTATAGTTATCAATGTCGAATTTCTGTGTATAACCTTTTCATAGACAGAACACCACAAACACCATAATCTTTGTTATATGGACAGGAGCTCACATTGGACCCGAACCCATAACAGACAGATTTAAAAGTAGGTGTGACTTTGTTGTTTTGGCGTGGCAAATGAAAATTTGCAGCCATAGCAAGCACACATTCCGAGCCTTATGATCAGCTTATGCATGTGGTTGGGTATGTGTAATTCATCGATGGAATGTGTCGATGATGATGAGGAACACCTCATTTGAGACTTGGCTTTGGTTTAATGTTTATCACTGCTTTTTTTGTTCTCTTTTTGGTTTGTTACTAATATGTTGTGAGGGCTGGCGATGATGATAAAAAGTAAGTGTCGCTTTGTTATTTTGGCGCGGCAAATGACAATTTGCAGCCACAATGAGCACACATTCTGAGCCTTATGTGGGTGTGACTTTGTTTTTTTTGGCATGGCAAATGAAAAATTGCAGCCACAACGAGCACACATTCCGAGCCTTATGATCAGCTTATGCATGTGGTTGGGTATGTGTAATTCATCGATGGAATGTGTCGATGATGATGAGGAACACCTCATTTGAGACTTGGCTTTGGTTTAATGTTTATCACTACTTTCTTTGTTCTCTTTTTGGTTTGTTACTGTGTAAAGTCCAGAAAAGCGATCGATCTCACTTCGTTTGATTGTTGCACTTGATAATACGTGAAGACGGGTGCGCGGTTTGAATGTATCAACCGAGAGAACAAAATCATTCAGCCCAAATCATTGTATATCAAACGTATATTGTCGAATGATTACAAAGAAAATCGATACTAGATCGATCTCACCCGAAGGTGGAAATCACAAACTGTGATCTGCTCAATATTGAGCGAAAACTACAAAATATAATGAAACTCTCGATTGATCTTGAATTATTGAGGCACACACACACTTCCACTAACAATAAAGAAACATATATATACATGCTTTCCATTTTCGCATGCAGACAAAACTTTCGCATGTGCTTCCTGCCAATTTTGTCGCATGCAGGAATACCATTTTTCGCATGAATTTGTTCCAGCCCAACTTTCGCATCATGCATGCGATTCTTCTACCTTTCGCATACATGCATTCATGCAACTTCGCGCGAGTTTGTTGCCCAACAGGCATATTTTCGCATGCATGTTGTTGTGCGAAATGATGCCACGCGACCTGCAACGATATTGTAATCCAAACGTTTAGTCCCTTACATACTGATATGTTGTGAGGGCTGGCGATGATGATAAAAAGTAAGTGTCGCTTTGTTGTTTTGGCGCGGCAAATGACAATTTGCAGCCACAACGAGCACACATTCTGAGCCTTATGTGTCGGTCATTTGGTTCTGGTTCTTCATCTAGGGTTTCCGTTTTTTGATTCTTACAGACCTTTAATGTTTGATGTTGATTTGGGTTTTCCATGTGTTCATGAATCTGCCTGATGTTGGTGGCTTCGATTCACTGGATCACACATTGTTGCTTTATTTTAGGCTGTTTGTTGGCTGTGATGATCTTACCAAAAACAGGTTGTTGTTCTGGCGTGGCAACCATTGGTAGATGGTCTGCAGCTAGAAGCAATGACCAGGTCTGAACCAAAGCTATGTTTGTCGTTGTGCTGCATCGTGTTGGCTTCAATTTGTTGGCAATGATGGTCAAACCAAAAACATGTTGTCCTGGCGTGACAGCCATATGTAGATGGTTTGCAGCCTGACACCGTGAGTTGATCTGAGCCAAAGCAGTATACATAGGATGGCTGTGATGATTTCAAAAAAAAATCCGTTGTTTGGCGTGGCAACCACGTTTGGTTTGCAGCCATAATGAGAAGCCGGATCTGAGCCAAGGGTTGAAACTAGGGTTGTACCGGTGATTATCGTTTTAAAATACTCGCGCAACGCGCGAGACAGAATTCAATTAACTTAAAAGAATATTATATGTGAATACGGAAATATTTTTAAATTATTCCCATTAGAGAAATATTCAAAAACGTGTGTATGTTAATTTTGAATAGTTCAAAATAGGGGTATACAAAAGTCATTTCTTGAGTTAATTGACTTAACAATTGATTATGACTCAAATATCATATTGTTGCAACATAATACTAAGTTAAAGCCTTAGGGTGGAGGGGTGCTCACTCCACATATGACACAAAATATATAACCCACATCACATCATAAGATTTGAGTGCCCCTCATGCCACTTTATGCTACAATTTTTATTTTTTCAAAATTATTTTATAAAAGTACAAATTAGAAATTAAAATAAAAAACTACATTAAAATAAAAACAATAAAAATAAAAAATACATTAAAATAAAAAATTAAAAATAAAAAAAATACTAACACTAAGAGTATATAAATCAAACTCCCAACCACGTAGCTGGGTAATTTGACGTCGCATTGAAGGACGTTTTCAACATCGGCTCAGCCACATGCTGTTTAAGAAAAATCTTCATGACCGGTCAAGCGTTTCACAAAGCAACGTCTCTCATTGTAAGTTTAGAAAAACCAATTTCGATTTGGTTACTTTCATAAAAAGCGCTTCACGTTCTTGTTTTTGATCCATTTCTTTTTCCCAACGCTTTGTACTCGCCAACGGTCTCGTTCAATGTTGTTTTGCTCAAAGACTCCCCTGCTTTATTGTCGTTGCGTCTCGACTTGATCGGTGTGGTGTTTTCGTTGAGTTTGGGGAGGGGGCTTGTAACAGATCATTGTGAGCTTACATATATGTCTGATTTTCAAGTTTTATTCCTATGTGTTGCTTAAGTACCATACTCCGTGCCATAACCCCACCAACTCCCAATTGGCATGGCTTCTTACCATCTTTCATGCCTTGATGCTTGTAAACCATTTTCTCTCGTAAACCTCTTTGTATACGGTTAACGTTTTGAGGATGTTATCCTCGTCGTTGATCCCGCTCGTCCAACGATATTTCTACACATTTAAAAACAACAATTCAATGGCACAAGTAATATAATTATAAAAAGAACTGTAATATATATAAAAAAAAAGTAAAAAAAATTAATGTTTGGATATAGATCCCATTAAAACGACTCATCGTGAGATTCATTCTCCCCCATTTTGAGTTCGGTTAATCAACAGTTCGGTTCGTGCCACCAATAGCGATGTTAAAATGTCGAAACACTTTCTTACAAAATGAACCGCTTTTCAGATGATCTCCAACTCTATGTATTCGAATACATAAATCTAACTCTTAGCCAAATCTTCCACTTCAATTTCATCCCAATGCTTGTTAGTAGCATGGGTTGTTGATTTACATTTCGAATTAGATTTTGGTTAGGGTTTTCTTTCATACGAATATTTCATATTCACTTTCATAAACTTGATCATCATATCATTCGTTAATTCTGCTTCATATTCTTCGGGTTGTTCTTCTTTTATGTGATGGGGTGGGTTTTGATACGTGAATATAGTTGAGTGGTAGTATGATGGTTGAGACTATCCTTACGGGCTTTGAAACCAATCCGTTGTATGTGGTGGTGGTTGATTAAACGGTTGGGTAGAAGGAGCCGGTTCATTAAGACACGCACGCACATTTGGTCTATGTTTTTTAGAAAGTAAACCCATTATTATTTTTAAATACACAAAATATCTTAGATATGGTGTTGGTTCACATGGGGTGGAGTAGAGGTGGCGGCGAGTTCGATTCTCTGCACCTATTTTGTTTCACTTTTATATTTAGTTAAATTATTAAATTATCCTTACTCTTATAACCAAAAATAAAACTCCAGCCCTAATATCTCCCCACCATCGACATTCTATGAAGCCCCCCCGCCCCTCACAACATTACTTGAGAATCACTCCACGCCCATGTCCGCCTCATCGTTGCCTGCTTGGCTGCTCCAGCCTCTCGCCACCTAATAGGGTTCTGTCACCTACAGTCCTGCCCCTTGCTGTCGTCGATTTTGTTTGCACTTGTGAGGTTTAGGTGTTTACTAAGAATCTAAATTAAATCTTGAAAGGTTAGTTTTCTAAATGGTTTATTTAAAGTTCAACCCTTTAGTGTCTACATTACACTCGACTTATTTTACTTATTTGTTAGTTAATTTGTTTGTTGATTTTGGTATTTAGAAATCTAGAATATAGTTAAGAGTAAATTACAAATTGTGTCTTTATTAATATATAGAATTACATGTTATGTGCTTTAATTTAATAATTATATGAAATGTCCTTTTTATAGCTATTTGCACACATATCGTACTTCAAACTAACCTTTATCCAAATTCATAGTTAATTCAGTCATGTGCCACTCACACACACACACATGCATGCATGCATACATACATACACACATACATAAATACAAGCACACATACACACATACATACACACACATAAACACATACACTCACACATACACATACATACACTCACAAACACATACATACATACACTCTCACACACACACATACACTCACACAGACATCTAACTTTGAACACCTAACCTGAAGGCAACGGGAATGAATCAACGTAAAATTATTTTTTAATAATATGTAGGCATGTAAAATACATAAATATCCGTCAAGTGAAAGGTACATGCCTAACTTAACTGTAGTTTTTGATGGAGGTTAGTGTAAAGTACAATATGTGTGTAATTTTTATAAAAAAAAGATATATGACAGAATGGAGTTAATTTGTGTAGCAATTTCAAAAAACGGACATACGGAGGTTAGTCTAAAGGGCACATAGTGTAATTTTATATATTAATAAATGACACAATTTGTAACATACTCTATAGTTAATTTGTGTAGCAATTTCAAAGAGCCCCGAATCAAAACATCTGATGTTTCACCTTGATCACTCTTCCAAAGAACCACTTCTTCATTCAATTTGATATGGATTTCCACTTCTATAAATGTACTAAGGCTGCTGACAAAATGGAGTTTAATCAGCAGCCATCACGTTCTAAAAAATCTTCTTTTTTAGGGAAAGTAAACCCTAAAAAGCCGCAAATAGTTTAGGAGTCCTGCTTGTTTTTGTTTAATTGGTGCTTGTTGATTTCAATGTATGAAAATTTTTTTTGAACGATAAATGTATGATCCTGCTTCGCAGGATAGGTGTTATCTTAATCGAGGCCACCTATTCGTTTTTCTGCCAGGACGCACACACCCCCAACCCACTCAGGAGAAAACTCATTGTTGAAAAAAAACCTTGGCTCAACTTTAAACATTTTTATTCAAAGTGCGACTTGAACCCATGACCTCCCCTTTGTTTACATATAATAGATACCTCACCTTAACCAGTTGAGCTAAGGATCATTGATTCAATATATGAAACTAATGAGGTGTTTTAGAGAAAGATGCAACTTCATTTCATCAGAGGTGTCTTTACTCAACTTAATTTAAATTTGTTTGTTTAATTACTTTAGGAAACAGAGACACTAACTTTATTTGTGATTCTTATTAAAGACATTGCAACTCTCCGAGTATATTTTTCGTTGCTAAAACCTATAGGTCTTTTCAAATATATATGAAAATTTATTGATTAGTTTTTTAATTTTGATGTTACACTAGTTTATTACATAAATTATCAATTTGAAAATTACCATCAAAATCTTTTTAACACAATTGACATCAGTTATAAAATCACCTGAACACAATTAAAAGTACCCTCGAAACCAATACAAACCAAATCAAATCATCCAAAGCAAGTTTGTTTCTATATGACCCGACTCGATTCGACATAAAACATTTTGTTGACTAGACCCGATAAAGTACTTTTATGTAAACAAAAGTATATCAATAGATTGTGACATTGGTGAAATAAATTCCTAGTTCCACCACTAGTAATAGCTTCCCCAAGTATGTGCATTTGAGTTTTCTATCCCTCTAGAATGTATGTGTTTAAGGTCTCCTTAGTGTGAACTAAATCTAAAAATATAACAAAAATATAACATTTAATAATTAAGTTCCTAGTTCCGCCACTAGTAACAACTTCTGGAGTGTTATAGTTTACATGTCAAGGAATTGCTTTGCCATTGGTGTAACCCAAAAAATTGACCGTTTCCCCCATCCAACCATTGTATGTGACCGTTGCCTAATTATCCCAAATTTTATACATCAATCTCAAATATTTCTTCTACTTATTTATAACTTTATATATTATGAAAGCTAACAAAAAATCCACCAATCCCAAGCCCAAACCACCAAAAACTTAGATAGAAGATACGGGTAGGTCCTAATGAAACCTACCCACCTAACTTTTTAACCCACCACCACCACATACAACCAAATGATTTTATAATCCCTACAAATCGTCTCAACCATTTCTAATAATGCCCACATATCAAACCCCACTTTCATATTACCACTCAAATATGCTCACGTATCAATCTCTATAATTTATGTATTACTAAAACATGCCGAATGATTTTAAAAACACACCCCATCACATAGAAAAAGATGAAGAAAAAGAAGAAGCCAAAGAAGATGAAGGAGAACATAATAAATATATGATGATCTACAAATTTTTTAAAGTGAGGATGAAGACATTTGTATGGAAGAAACCCCAACCCCTAACCAAAATTTAAGTCGTAAGGCAAATCGAACACCCGAGCAACTAACAACCTTGAGATGAAAATGAGAAGGAAGATTTGGCTAAGGGCTGGATTTATGTATTCGAAGACTGTAGAGTTACTGATCATCAAAAAATCAGTTCATTATGGCAGAAAGTGTTTAAACATTTAATATCATTATTGGTCGAATGAACCGATACATTAATCAACTGAATTTCAAATGGGGGATAGTAAATCTAACGATAAGTCATTTGACGAGATCTATACTCATGAGGTAATTTTTTATATTTACTTTTTATGACTCTCCAGTCTAAATGGACAGGTTATTGTACTAATTAATATATGGCAACGTTAAAGGAAGCGTTGAAAATGGAACTTCCTAAGGATTTGGGGAAATTGGACCATAGTGGACCGCTATAGGCTGTGAAGGTCAAGCATAACAGATCTCCAAGAAAAGAGGTTCGACATTCAGCCATCAGGTCCCATAGCAGACTGCCAAGGATCAAAGTAGTGGTCCGCTAAGGTAGTCACAGACCGCTAGGGTTAGGCTTAATGATTTGCGGAAAATTCATTTTTCAAGATACAAATATTCCATTCAAAAGATGTGAATATGTTATATGTATGTCGGTAGCGAACCACACCAATTAGGCTTGTCCGTAGCAGATCGTCAAACTTGGTTTAGCGGTCCGCCAACGAGCCTAGTTAGGCAAAAGTGGTATAAAAACATGAAAATCTGATTTTACCCTATTTACTCAAATTACTCTCGATATACTCTCTTTCTCTCTACCCCGACACTCTCCCTATCTACGGTTTGAAGATTATAGAAGGCATGTTACGACAATCGAAGATCGTATTTGAGTTCGTGGACGTTAGTTTAATCTAGAAATTGACGTTTGAAGGATCTGTTCTCTTCGATAAGCCTCAAAATCTTGTAAATACGAGTCATTATCCATTTTGAGCGAATATGTGATATATGGAACTTTGTTGTAGAGTTAGATCGCTCGATGGTGTGTTCACGGACGTCAAAGACTATACAGACTCAAATTTTTTATGGTATGGTTTTAAACCTCCATATTATGCATCATAATGGCATGTACGGTAAATCAGGGTTTTAAAAAAACTCTCCTAGAAGTATCCTATAATGGCAACTACCCCCATATTATGCGTATGGGTATTTTTGTTTATAAACTCTCCTGGAAGTATCCCTGATCCCATTGATGATGTAGGCCCAAATAATTCGATCGGGTAGTTGCTGAACCATACCACATAGTTCCGGCAGCAACAAAATCTACAAAAACGACGGTAGCGATACTACTGGAAAGGACAGTTTCAATATTGCCCATACGCAATCCTTTGTATAGACGTTGGAGCGGGCGGATGTTAAGATGGAATAGACCTACTAATATGCCCGAAGTCCCTGCTGCAATAAGATGAGAGGCTATTCCTCCCGAACAAAAGGATCAAAACCCTCCACACCCCATGATGGATTTATAGATTGTACTTTTCCTGTTAGCCCATAAGGATCGGACACCCATATACCAGGACCATACAAGCCTGTTACATGAAATGCACCAATACCAAAGCAAGCCACACTTGCAAGAAATAAATGTATTCCAAATATCTTGGGCAAATCAAAGAGGGTTTTCCTGTGCGTTCATCATAAAATATTTCTAGATCCCAATATACCCAATGCTAGATAGCTGCCAAAAAGCACAACCCAGAAAATACAATATGCGCTCCAACCACACCTTCGTAACTCCAAATACCCGAATTCGTTATAGTCCCCCCCCCCCCCCCGTGATACTCCAACCGCCCTAGGAATAGGTTATTTCTAAACGAGTCATGAAGGGTATAACGAACATACCCTGTCTCCACATTGGATCAAGAACAACGTCAAAAGGATCAAAACTACTAATTCATACAAGGACATCGAACCGGCCTAACCAGTAACCAAAGCTGTATGCATTATATGAACAGAAAGCAACCGGCCGGGATCATTCAATACAACGGTATGAACACGATACCAAGACAAATCCATGGAAATACCCTTTATGAAAGAAAAAGACATTACGTAACTTTATTTCATTTGAAAAGACTATACTATGACTATGTTATTGTAACACCCGGGTATTTTTCTTTGAAGCCGACGAAAGAAGAAAAAGAAATAAAGTCTAATGTCGGGGGACCAAACTCGCCAATGTGAGAAAGTTGGGTAAGTGGGGATATTTGAAGGGAGAGGGCAGCCCTTACCCTCTCCCTACACCCACATTTCAGCCATATAGAGAGAAGAAGAGAGAAAAAGGGGCAAAGAAGAGAAATGCTTGATTCGGGCTTGGAAATCATCGTGTAGCGGGTCTAAACGAAGCTCTTCTTCTGCTTGTAGTTTGTGTAAGTTCTAGGACCCCTATTTTACTCGTTCTCAACTAATTTGGGGCTGGAACACATAGTAAACCTTTACTTAAACTGACGTGCGTGATGAATGAACAGCTGTGAGGTGCCCGGGAATGGGGCCTTACAAGTTGGTATCAGAGCCAAAGTTTAAGTGAAACGGGTAAATTTTCAAAATAAACCTTTATTTAAACTGAGAATGGAACGGAAAGGAATGGGATGCCAATCTGAGTAACTGCGTACCATCATGTATTTTCATAATGTTAACTGGTATTATGTGCGCATGGTATGTGGTTATGTATTGTATGTAGATTTAAATATTGATGTAGTCAGGACGGGTAATGATCGGGGTATGAAGAGTAAAGTAGGTGGCTAATTACAACTGGCCACTGTAATTAGGGACTTACTATACTTGACATAAACTGAGTTGTTTCCTTGAATGACCGTGTTGGTGTTTAAATCTTTCAGTTTGTGTTAAAGGATGGCTAGCGGTAGATCTCCTAAGGTTTTGTCAGATGGAGGTTGTGGTGAACGTGGTACTGAACCGTGTGTCACGAGAAGCATGGCTAGGGCGGCTGAAATGTCACTCGAAGAGCCCGAGGCCCCTCACCTGGAAGGCAACAATGATAGTGCTAGTTTGAGGACCAACCTGAAAGAGGCTGTTGTTGAGGGAGTCCAACAGGTCATGCAGGTGATTCTGCCATCTATGGTGACTGAGGTAATTGGGTGGTGAAGGAGACGACTGCTACTAAAGGAAGCACGAAGGGTAGCGAAGACAAGAACTGGAACAGAAAGCGGTTTGGACATGGCAGGGCCACTCTCAACAAAAAGGTTTTCAGGACGGAGGACCAGCGTGCAGCTTCATCCGGTGCGGGGACAAGGAAGTGTGGTAAGTGTGCTAAAGAGCACATTGGAGAATGTATGTGGAGACCAAACCTCTGTTCCAAATATGGACGCTAACACCCCGGGGTATGTAGATTGGGGACCAATATTTGTTTCCGATGTGGGAGGCACGGTCATGTGGCCAGAGAGTATGGGGTGGTACGGTGCTATAACTGTAGAGGAAAGGGTCATATAAGCATGGATTGCAAGGAACCAAGGGCAGAGGCCGTAGGGCCTTCACGATAATGCAGGAGAAGGCTAGGACAGGCCCCGATATCATGTCAGGTATGTATCTAGTAATCAAACTCTTGCTTCTATATTGTTTGATTCCGGAGCTAGTAAGAGTTTTATTTCTGCTGCCTATCTGTGCTAAGCTGCCTATTAGGAGTAGAAGTATTGATAAGCCCTTCGACGTAGAAACCGCCATAGGTAAGTCTATCAGGAATGATAGAAGACCACGATGTGGAGTTAGAAGGTCATGGATTCCTGGTTAGACTATTTGTGATAGCCTTAGGTGGTATTTATTTGGTTCTTCAGATGGATTGGTTGGCAGGCTTCGAGGTAAACATTACGAGTCGTAAGAAGATGATTTGTCTGATAGCGCCTGACGGGAGTTCGGTAACTGTTTATGGGGATCGGGTCACGACGATCCTCAAAGTAACCTCAATGTCGGTTGTGGGAAAGTGTATGAGGCGTGGATGTAGCGCCTACTTGGCTTATGTAAAGGATGTGAATACGCCAAGACCATAACTATCTGATGTTCCGATTGTGTGTGACTTTTCAAACGTGTTCCCAGAAGACTTATCAGGAGTGCCACCTGACCAAGAGATTGAGTTTCAGATTGATCTGATGCCAGGTGCCAACCTGTTGCCAAGGCACCGTATCATTTGGCTCTAACTGAGATGAAAGAGTTGATGGAGCAATTGCAAGAGTTGATTGATAAGGGGTTTATTAGACCGAGTATCTCCCTTGGGGTGCTCCGGTCCTGTTTGTGAAGAAGAAGGACGGTAGTATGAGGATGTGTATTGACTACCGTGAGCTGTACAAGTTGATGGTGAAGAATCGGTACCCGTTACCAAGGATTGATGATTTGTTTGACCAGCTTCAAGGTGCCAGTTGGTTTTCAAGGATCGACCTTCGACTGACTACCATCAGCTAAAGGTGAAAGAGCAGGATATTCCTAAAATAGCTTTTCGCACGCGCTACGGTCACTACGAGTTTCTCGTCATGTCTTTTGGTTTGACCAATGCGCCAGCTGCTTTTATGGATTTGATGAACCGAGAGTGTCGGCCAATGTTGGATAAATCAGTGATTGTGTTTATTGATGATATCCTGATTTATTCAAAGAGCGAGATAGAGCATGCCGGTCACATTCGAGAGGTGTTGGAGACGTTGAGAAGGGAGAAGTTGTATGCCAAGTTCTCCAAGTGCGCGTTCTGGTTGCGCGAGGTTCAATTGTTGGGTCACGTGGTAAATCCTGAGAGGATTATGGTGGATCCGACAAAGGTGGAAGCAGTGATGCAATGGAAGTCTCCAAAGACGCCATCCGAGATCCGTAGTTTCTTGGGTCTGGCAGGCTATTACAGAAGACTCATTCAAGACTTCTCAAAGATCGCTTTCCACTAACCAAGTTGACCCGTAAAGATGTGAAGTTCGTGTGGGTCAAGCTCAGGAGAAGGCATTTGAGGAATTAAAGGCGAGGTTGACTCAAGCTCCTGTATTGTCATTACCCGATGGAAGTGAAGATCTGGTGGTTTATTCTGATGCTTCCTACTCAGGATTGGGGTGCGTGTTAATGTAGAGAGGGAAGGTTATAGCTTATGCATCTCGACATTTGAAGGTTCATGAGGTTAACTACCCTACTCATGACTTGTACCTAGCAGCCGTGGTCTTTGCGTTAAAGATTTGGAGGCATTACCTGTATGGGACGAAGTGCACCATATTCACTGACCACAAGAGCTTGAAGTATTTCTTCGAGCAGAAAGACTTGAACATGAGGTAAAGGCGATGGTTGGAGCTCATAAAAGATTATGATTGTGAGATCCATTACCATCCGGGCAAAGCCAACGTGGTGGCGGATGTCCTTAGCCGAAAAGAAAGACCCGAGCCTATTCGGGTGAAAACATATCAGATGATCATGACCTCGGATATGATGAAGCAAGTCAAAGTGTTTCAAGATAAGGCAGTAAAGGAAGATCATCTTAACTCTAAAAGAATGAGAGGTCTGGTTGCGGAATTGGGTGAAAACACATTTGGTGTTAGAACCCGGTTCGGGCGGATGTGGATTCCTCGTTTTGGGGATCTACGCATGAAGATTATGGACGAAGCTCATAAGACTCGATACTCTATTTATCCCGGTGCTACAATGATGTATCAAGATATGAAGAAAGACTATTGGTGGCCGGGTATGAAGCGTGATGTGGTGGTGTATGTGAGTAAATGCCTTACTTGTTACAAGTGAAGGCCGAGCACCAAAAGCCATATGGAAAGATCCAACATTTGGATATGCCAAAATGGAAGTGGGAGCGCATCACCATGGATTTCATTACGAAGCTGCCACGTACCCTGAGAGGGTATGATGCTATATGGGTGATTGTTGATCGTCTGATGAAGAGTGCTCACTTTTTACCGATCCACGAGACATATTCATCCGAGAGGTTGGCGGATCTTTTCATCAAGGAGATTGTAACTCGTCATAGTGTGCCGGTGTCGATTATGTCTGATCGTGACACCCATTTACATCCAAATTCTGGAAGAATTCCAAGACGCCATAGGGACGAGGTTACATATTAGCACGACTTATCATCCCCAGACTGGTGGTCAGTCAGAAAGGACCATTCAGACATTGGAGGACATGCTTCAGGCATGTGTGATTGATTTTGGGGGAAGTTGGGATGACCACTTACGTTAGCTGAATTCTCATACAACAACAGCTATCATGCCAGCATTGGTATCCAACCTTATGAGATGCTATACGGTAGGAGATGCAGAACACCCGTTTGTTGGGGTAAATTGGTCACAAAGAGTTAGGGAGCGTCGAGGTGATCGAGGCCACAACTGAAAAGCTTGAGAGGATCAAGGCCTTCATGAAAGCATCCAAAGATAGACAGAAGTCGTATGCTGATATACGACGCAAACCGATTGAGCTCCAGGTGGGTGACCGGGTTGAAGGTCTCACCTTGGAAGGGTATCATTCGTTTCTGAAAGCGGAGCAAGTTGAGCCCGAGATACATAGGCCCTTTCCGAATCATTGCTCGAGTAGGAGAGGTGGCCTATAGATTGGAGTTACCAGATGAGTTAAGTGGAATACACCCAACATTCCATGTATCTCATCTAAGGAAGTGTTGGCAGATGAAGATATGATTGTTCCACTGGAGGATATCGAAGTAGACGAACGAATCAATTATATGGAGCAACCAGTGGCAATCATCGATCGAAAAGAGAAGAAACTGAGAAATAAAGTGGTTCCTCTTGTGCGCGTACAGTGGAAGCACAGGAAGGGATCCGAGTTAATGTGGGAGACTAAAGAAGAAATGAGACAGCATTACCCACGTTCGTTCAAAAATAACAGGTTTCGGGGACGAAACCTATATAAGAGGGTCGACTTTTAACAACCGGATATTTTCTTTGAAGCCGACGAAAGAAGAAAAAGAAATAAAGTCCAAAGTCGGGGGACCAAACTCTCCAACATGAGAAAGTTGGGTAAGTGGGGATATTTTAAGGGAAAGGTCAGCCCTTACCTCTCCCCACACCCACATTTCAGCCATATAAAGAGAAGAAGAGAGAAAAGGGGGCAAAGAAGAGAAAGGCTTGATTCGGGCTTGGAAATTATCGTGTAGCGGGTCTAAACGAAGCTCTTCTCCTTCTTGTAGTTTGTGTGAGTTCTAGGACCCCTATTTTACTCGTTTTCAACTGATTTGGGGTTGGAACACATAATAAACCCGTTTTTGTATATGTGTTGTTTGACCCATTTGGGTGTGGTTGCGTGTGATGTGTTTGGAGTTTGTTCTCAGGCTTATGTGTGCTTGAATGGTGTTGTAGTATCATTCCTAAGGTTTAGGATGGTTGATTTAGGCTTAGAATGGGTTTGGATGAGCTTGGAGGTTGAAAATGGCAGATTGGGTTCGGGATGAACTGCATTCTGCATCAGTTAGGGCTAGGCGACCGACTAGAGCCATACGGCCAATGGAGTGCGATTGGAGTCCATTCGCACGACTGAGTTTCATTCACACGACTGGAGTGCCAGTCGCATGAGGGATGTTTGAGCATTGACCCATTAAAGGGCGGTAGCCTCGATGGGGAGATGCATAGCCATTCGCATAGGTGCTCATTCGCATAGTGTTCATCCGCATGAGGTCCATTCGCATAAGTGCTCATTCGCATAGTGTTCATCCGCATGAGGTCCATTTGGACGATTAGGTGTTCATCCGCATTGGTGTCCATCCATATTGGTCCATACGTATGATGTTCAGTCGCATGGAGGCCATACGACTGAAGGGTGCCCATATGCCCAAATAGGGCTGTTGTACCCGAAGAGAAGCATAGTTTAATTACTGACTTTCGAGGGAAAGCGCATATGTAAGTTGTGACGTGAAAGTTCCCGTAAGTACATGTAAGATGACCATTGGGACCTTAGAGGGTATGTTGGGCATGATGATGTTGCATGTTTATGCATGATGTATGTTATGTATGTATGATGATGCCCTGTATGATGATGCTATAGTGTATGTTGATGTTCCTTATTATGATGCGTGTTTATCTTTCCCGTGGCTTTACATATTACGTTAATGAATGAATGAAAAGTATTATGTAACGTAAAGTGAAAGATAATGAAAAGAGGAACGTAATGAAAGAATGCATACATTAATGAACGAATGAACAAATGAAAGGCTTGCAAGCAAATATATGAGGTGAGCGACCTTGCTGTCACAACAGACTCGGAAGGGACACGCCATTAAAAGGTGTTAGCCCAACGGTGTGTGGGTTCGCTACCCCGGGAGGATGCACATCAGGGTCTTTCTTTGTGATTGACCATTTGTATAGAACTATTGCTGCATACCTTAGGTACTGTGACCAGAGGTGCGATGCACCGTTATAGAATGTCTTGATAGGCTTAGGTCCAGTACCAGGAACAGAAAGGTATTACATATGGTAATGGTACACCTAGACTATACCTTAGGTACTGTGACAAGAGGTGCGCTGCACCGTTATAGAAGGTCTTGATAGGCCTAGGTCCAGTACCAGGAACAGAAAGGTATTGCATATGGTAATGGTACACCTAGACTTTACCTTAGGTATTGTGGCCAAAGGTGCGATGCACCATTATAGAAGGTCTATGATAGGCCTAGGTCCAGTACCACAAACAGAAGGGTAAAGTTTATGGTTTGATGGAAAGAAATGATGAAAAGGTGAAAGAATGTGAAAGTTAAAGAATGAATGAAAGAATGATGAAGATAATAATGATATTATCTATGTGTACGTATGATGTATGTTCGCATGAAAGTAAAGAATGGGTTAACAAAAGAAAAGTATGTTTTATTATAAAACTAGAACGCACTCAGCAACGCTGACTTTTTATGTGTTTCCAGTTGGCAGGTAATGTTGCTGAGGATGGCACGGGGCGGCTACTCGGCTCTTTTTGGATGGCATTCTTTGTATAATGTTTTGCATTGTAATGCGAACAAATGATTTTGTAATGAATGTTGTATTAACTTGCAAAAGCATTTAAATTGAATGAAAAGTTATTCTGCTGCGATGTTTTAAATAATTGTATATTTTATGCGCGATAAATGACTAATTGTGAGGTGCCCGGGAACGGGGCGTTACAGTTATGGACCCCCTATTTAGTGGATTATTTCAACGCAAGGGTTCATATTTGTTCTATTCTGTTGGTATTAATGGAACAATTTTGTTCGTAGGAACAAAGAGAAGCAGATTTATTCTATACTCGATAAGTACCAATATGCAATGGGAAAGTTCATGCCATTTTCTATGAGCGAATGTGCCCATCCTTGTTCATCATTAGAGGACACTATTCGTAATCATTTTCCCTTTTTTCTTACTTCCTTTATCATTTTTTAGAATTGATGAATAAAATTTGATTAGAATAAAGTACAATATTATAAAGAAAAAGAAAGGTTTTGTTACGTTTCCACATCAAAGTAAAATATAGTACTTAGTTCTTTTTTATTTCATTTAATGTCTATTGGTATTCCAAAAGTACCTTTTTGAAGTCTTGGAGAGGAAGATGCATCTTGGGTTGGCATGTAGTGCGACTTGTCAAATATATTGGGTCATATGAGATTTCCCCGTTTTCTCCCCAATCGAGATATCCTCTGTTTCGCCCACGAAAGATTAATTGAATTATCAAAAATTTGTAGCGTGAAGTGCAATTAGATCCATTTTGGGGGGGGGGATTCGAATTACTATTATCAATTATAAGAATTTATGGTTGGCTTAGTTGGATGGCTTAGTTGGACTACTACATTGAAGTATCCAGGATCCATTTAAAAAAAACCAAGTGGTAATATATCTATTTTATATCATAAAGGATTCCTATTTTTTTGTAAGTATAAGTACAAGTTTTTTCAAACTCTTATCAATTGAGTAATATGCATGAATCCGTCAACTTTTTTACGGAATGCGTGAATTGAAAAAAAAATGAAGGGATAAGAAAAAGAAGTGGTAATGGGAGCATTTGTACTATATGTGCAAACCAAAATCGGGCGGATCTTTACCCGGAGTAGAGCATAAACCTAAAAACATTAAAGAGGCCCATTTAAGAACAAGAAAATGACATCGTGATTTGGATTTGATCTCGATGAAACAATCCATCAATGAGAAGTTAATTGGATAAGTTTAATGAATTCTTTTTTTATATTATACGTTATAAGGAAAGGAAGACAAACTCATATTTAGTGAAAAATAAAATAAAATCCTTTTATTATAAGTTAGAAGGAACTTGCTATGAAAAAAGAAAAAGTATTGGAATCTACACATTGATTTTTTTGAGCCGTATGCGTCAAAAGACGCCTGTACGGTTTCGAAGGGATATAATTTTACCCTAATCAACCGACTTTATCAAGAAAGATTACTTTTTTTAGGTCAAGAGGTTGATGGCGAGATCTCAAATCAACTTATTGGTCTTATGATATATCTCAGTATCGAGGATGATATATCTCCTGGCGGATGAGTAATACCGGGAGTGGCTCTATATGATACTATGCAATTTGTGCACCCAAACCAGTGTTTAAGTGGGTTAGAATGCATATAGATGATGTGATTGGAAAATGACCACTTTTTAAGATAAATGGATCTGTCACAGGACAAGATCGGGTGTAAGTATGAAATGAGTAATCAAGTGTCATTTCATAACCATAAGGATTTCAAAGGAGTTTACATTATAGGGAGTTTGTGTGGTGTTAATTCCTTCTAATCATTGTGTCGGGAGTGTCCACTAACCCTATCTTTTTGACAGTCGTTCGTCAAGATTAGTGAAGAGAATATTGATTTGATTTAAAAAAATCTGGTCTGAGATCATCAACATGACTAGGGAGGGTTGGACAATTATGTCGGGCGTGATGGCCCAATGGATTTCATGGTCAACGAGGAAAATGTCTAAACATAAATGTTAATGTGTTATAGGGTTGTATAGCACATGTGCAACTTTCCGACCGGTGTACGGACCGACCGAATAGCTCATTGCTGTGAGTCTAAGTGCTCCTCTTTTTCTAAAATGTTTGGGGTTGTATTCGATCTTGTAAAGGATTTGAAAGTGTGCAACGAAGTCAAACAATATGGAGACCTGGGTAGCCATGGTCTTCGATATGTCCAAACTGATGGTAGGCACAAGGCACTAACAAATCATTAAGGTATAGAAAGGGTTACTGGGATGTAACATCCGGCTCAAATCTCGAGACATATATGCATTTAGTTGGATCCATCTAGGTAGGGAAGCCACACTCTATGTTAAATACTCAATCTAAGGCCACAACAAGAACTGTAGATAGGGTTGGACTAGTTTGAGGCCACATCGAACACTGTGGATAGAACTAGTAAATAATGATAGTCTAATACCAAGCAGAGATGTATGGATAGGTGTGACATCCATCACCTCAAGGTCCGTCATTAACGTGAAATTACGTTAACTATCCTTAGAGCGTTCATTTTTCATCTTCATAGACTATTCGTGAGGACAACCTACTCGTTTGGTTTTCTTTTACAGTGGTGTTATCAATATTTGCAATCATATCATCCAAAACGCTCACGAATATCACAACCGACATCACTAATTATATTATGTTATATAATATAAACATCATAAACAACAACTTATTCGAGATATAAACAACATTAAACACATCCTTATAATTAGTATGACGCGCGTATCTACGTCGATATCAACCGAAACAAGTTTGGGGACTCGGGGCTATGTGCAGGGACTAAACTTGACAAATTGCCAAACTAGGGCTGGGTATAAATACCCCACACTAGCCCTAGCCTTCACATTCTGCTGTTTCTTCTTCTTCACCTTCTCTTCCATTTTTCTCTCAATCTAGCACCAAAATCCGTCACGTTTGTTGCGTTTTCACCGTCAAATCTTGGTTATCATCGTGAATACTCACTTCTAGCAGGTAGATAACCTTGTTTGACCCGTTTCTTGCTTGATTTAACCTCTGCGTTTTCTAGGGTTTCGGGTGTTCGGGTTCATCCGAGCACAAGAGGTCGGGGGGTGCGTGTGTAGCCTTTTTGAGTGTGCATTTTACTTAGATATGTTATATGAGTGTTTCTGGAGGTTCTTGATATGTGAAACCCGTGCCCGGAGTAGCTGGACACTGCTCGGTGCATCAGCAGTCGCGACCTGCTGTACAGGGCGACTAGGTCTTTCAGGCGACTGAGCCATGCGACTGAGTGAGTCGTGCGACTGAGTCCATGCGTCTGATTCTATCGTGCGACTGAGTGGTGCGACTGGGGTGAGTCGTGCGACTGAGTCCATGCGTATGTTTGTATAGTGCGAATGAATGCATACGATTAAGAGTGTGTGCGATTGAGTCAATGGGATGAATGTGTGCGACTGTGTGTATCGCGCGACTGAAGGTCTAGTCGCACGAGTGAGAGTTCAGTCGTACGAATGAAGCTTATTCCTACGAATGAAGGCTGAATCGTGCGAATGGAGGGTTGAGTCATGCGATTGAGTGCTGTGTGGTACGACTGAGTGCTTAATCGCACGAATGAGGGTTCAATCGTGCGAATGAAGCTGATTCGCATGACTGAGAGTTAATTCGTGCGAATGAAGTGTCCAGTCGTGCGTCTGGTCTTGTCGTGCAAATGGAATCATTGTATGCGAAGTCTTCCTGTGTGTGGTGTGTGTTGTCGTGTGATGTTAAGGTGACATCGACACGGTTGCCATTGCTAATGACAATCTTTAAGATTAACACTATTGGACTTATTAATGTTATATCAACATCCAATCAATTTAACATTTTGCAATTAGTAACAAACGATTTATAACACAAGTACTTAACAAATACTTCTCTAAAAACAATAACACTTTTACATAAATATCATCGAAAATGGCAACACTTCCAGTACTCGGATCTACATAAGATCTATCGTGTGTGTTTGTGTGCAAGTGTTACCCACGACCGGACCGAAACTGTCCGAACCTATTGAACATCATCTTATGCTTATTGCTCATTATTAATGCTTGTCAGTAACTGTCAATAGGTGTTGACTGTTCATATCATTCTACTATTAGGAATATTCGTTCGTGCTTATCATCTATTCAGTGAGTTTCGTGGCCCCTTTTGACGCTTATATAACTTTTAAACCTTTTCAAACTTGGGGAAAAGAATGCTCACTTACTTAACACATTTTCAAGCATCTTCCTTAGTGGAAGTCTGCTGTAACTCTTATGGTTAACTTATCTTGCTTATCTTGTTGAATGATGCTGTTTTGACTCTTGACTCTATGCTATGTTGATACCTCGTATATTACTTGGTGGCTTTACATTTCTATGCGCTATTACTTTGATGATATGTGTTGTATGATGTTACTTGTGAATGCTATTGACCTTGGATGCTCTCGACAGTATGGTTCTTCTTCGTGGGTCTACTTTGTGGTTCTTCTTTGCCGAGCACACCATTAATCCCGATAATAGGACCTAAGGATTGGTTTGATTTTAACCTATACGTATGCGCTTAGTGGATCTTGCTACGTCATGTGAACTTGTCTTTCAATACAACTATTAGTTCCGGTAATGGGACCTAAGGATTGGTTTGGTTATAAACTATACGTATACGCTTTGTGGATCTTGCTACGTCATGTTAAACTTATTTTGATATGGGAAAATCTTTTAATACAACCCTTAATCCCGGTAATGGGACCTAAGGATTGGTTTGGTTGTAAACTATACGTATGCGCTTTGTGGATCTTGCTATGTCATTTTGAACTATTTACGCTTTGGGAATGCTTTCTATACAGCCATCAATTCCCGTGTGGATCCGATGAATAGGTTTGGCTGTAGCTATTTATAACTGGTAAAACCTGAAAGGATCTCAGCCTCTAGTTTGATCAATTAGGTTGTATTCACAGCGGATTTAGCACAAGAATTAGAAATTATAACAAGAACACAAGAAATTTTGCATGTAATAGAAGTTATAGGGAGAGAGAATTCTGCAAAAGGTGTTTTCTATTAGATCACACGCTTCGGCAAGGATTACAATTAGGTCATCTTCCTTTTATAGGAAGAATGACATCAGCTGATGTCACTTGACAGTGACATCAAACCGTTATTTTAACAAACTACTAAAACTAACTTAACTACTGAAGATGTCAAACAGCTGACATCTTCTTACAAAATGCTAAGTGTCAAAACTATTACAAGTACTGAAAAGAAACTACTGAAAAACTACAACGACTGAAAAAAAAACTCTTCAGTCGTTTTACAAACTACTGAAATAGAAAAGACAACTACTGATAAGAAAAAGCTGAAAGGTAAACCATTACAACAACTGAAGAATACTTCTTCAGCTGTTGTGACAAACTCTGAAGTTTCAGTACTTGTTCTTCAGACTTTAACTTCAGATGTTTCATCAGCTGATGACTTCAGTAATTGTCATCAGCTGATGTCTTCAGTCTTTGTATTCAGTCTTTGTACATCAGCTGTTGATCTACAGTACTTCAGTCTTCAGCTGATATTCTTCAGCACTTGGTCTTCAATACTTGAGGCTTCAGTACTTGAGTCTTTAGTACTTGAGGCTTCAGTACTTGAGTCTTCAGTACTTGAAGTCTTCAGCTGTTGTTCTTTAATACTTTGATATTCAGCTGTTGAAGTCTTTAGTCATTGTCAAACGGCTGATGATGCTTTCAGCAGTTGTTGTGATGTCTTGTGGACTTAGAGGTTTTTCTGATCTGGCTCATTAGTTCTTTTGGTCCAACAAACTCCCCCTGAACCAATGCAGCTAAAACCTCTAAGCTTATTGTTGGTCCCACTTATTGTGGCAGAATGATTGGTCTATTTCCTTCCGGATCAGCTTAGAAGTTGACCCATATAAGCACTGGCCTGGGAAGAGGTCTCAAAAATCTGATTGGCAAAGGATGGATGAGAACCCTGTCTTGGGGAACTGGACACAGGGCTGTTGTCCCATCCATGAGACCTACTTCCCATGTATGAGCCTGTAGGATTCTCTAGTGTAGGCTTCAAGAAATACAACTTGTTCCTTCATGGTAAGCTCCTCTGCCTCACCCTCAAATAATCCTTCAGGCCCATACAACTCTGAGATGTACTTGGCCTGTTTCCATTTTTGAGCTCTACTGTAGTTATCTGTCTGTATGCAACTCATCCGGGTGATTACCCTCAAGCAACAGATTGAACTCATCCTTCCTGATATTCTCAATCCTCTTGTAGACTAACCCTTTTTAACCACCCTATTCTCCAACATCTTTTGTGGTGGGAGGTTAGCTTGATAGGCCTTCTTGAAAATTCAATGATCTCCCAAGGTGATACTACAATGGCCAAAGTGATCACTTCATCTACAATTTTCTTTACTTGGCCATTGTATCTTAGTGGAATGTCTTTCTTAATGATCCTATGAGACACCCTGGGATCAGGCCAAGTTCTCACTTTATCCCTTTGATATTGATATGTGTGCCTTAAAGTGAATAGTCTCAGAGCTTGTTCCTCATGTTTATTATGGATGAGGAAGCAGCATAAGCTTTATCTACTCTTTTCAACAGCTCATCATCATGTAGCTTATGCTGCTGTTCTTCTTCAATTTTAACCTTCACAGTTTCCATCTATGAGGCAGGAGTGATGGGTAAAGGTTTGGCTTTAGGCAAAGATAGAACTGCAGAGAGAGGCAGTCTATCTTCTTCCTCATCATCTCTTTCTTCTTCTTTTCTAGCCTCAACACCCTTCTCTTCCTCTTCAAGGGTGCATCATCGGCTATGGGTTTTGATGGTGAGGGGGTTGGTTTTGTGGGTGGTGGTTTGGTTTTAGTGTGGGAAATTGGGCAGGCTGAGCTAGTAGTTTGGATATGAGTGAAGTTTTGGTTTGTTTTGCTAGCCCAGTCCTGTTCCCTAGCACTGAGCTTCACTCAGGGCTTCTATGACCAGCCCTTTAGTAAATACATCAGACGAACAGATCTTGGTGGTTATTGCCAAGATGCTATCCCTGGGCCATGATTTAATCTCCAAGACTGATCTCCGTAGATACTTCGAAATGAATCTTGTCATAGCCTCAAGTCTCTCTTTCTCCTCTTGGCTATAACAAGACCATCGGTATTCAATCTCTTTCACCTCCAACTTCCTTATTTCTTGATCTAGCTCAGCAGTGTCAGTGTCAAAGCCTTTCCTGAACAGCTGATCAATGATGTTATCCATTGACTGCTATGTTCAGCATCAGCCTCCTTGACAAGGATAGCTAGATCTTTCTCCTTCTCTCCCTTCTTCTTGTATGGACATGAAAGTCTTTTTGACTTTAAGCCACTTTTTCCAATTCAACTCTCTTCTCCTTCTCCTTCCCCCTCCAGTCTCCACTATCAACTCCCTCTCATGTACCGCCTCTCTCTCAACTTCTGTCTCCTTCTCTCTTTCCTCCTCCCCCTCTTTCTCTTGATAGCTTTCACTGAAGTCTCCCCTTTTTGGTTGCATTGGTTGCAAGGGTTTGACTATCGGAAAGCTTCTTCATCACAACAGCTTCCACCAATGGCTGTATAGTAGAGGAAAGCCTCTCATCAAGGGTTTTTATCACAATATCAGTGATAATGGGTGTGATGAGAGGCAAGGAATTTTGAAAGATAGCAGCTAATTGCTCAGGGGGGTTCTGTCCTTGAGAACTAGTGCCAGAAGCAAGGCAGGTGGGTAGTTTGTGGGAGTGGCTTAGTGTTTGTGAGACCTTCAGGTGAAGGTGCCGTCTGTGGGTGTATGGTGGCAGATGGACTTTGTTCTTGAGTCATTTTGGCGAGTAGCTCTTTGAGTCTACTCACCTCATCCTCAAGAAATGTGTTTTGAGCTACTACATTGTAGAAAAAGCTCAGGTCATCATCAGTTGAAACTGAATCACCTGACCTCCTGAGTGAAATCAGGATGTACATGTGCTGAGTGTGGCTCAGTGATCACATGTGCCCCTTGTTCTTGGTTCTGGGGACTTCCTACCTCCGGATTGGATCCATCATCGGCAGTTGCCTCTGGTGAGGACTTAGAGATGGTACCAGCTTCTTCTTGTTCATATGCTGATACAGGGAAGTGGCAGCCTCACCAGATTGTCCTATCTCCTTTGCCACACTTAGAGATGAGACATTAGATTCCTGTGTTGTGGGCTCCCATCAACACTTGTATCCACCCTCTCTGTGGTTGGAGTTTCCCAGTTGTGATTGGTTCCTGGGGAGAGGGTGGAGTGTTAAGATGAGTCAACACTTCTGCAATTATGAATGTAGGGCTTTAAGGGCGGTTGCAGTGGGAGATGGGGTAGAAGCAGTATGCACCTGGGAGATTGGATGCTTTCAATGTCAACCTTCTCATGTGATAAAGGTTCCAGATGTGTGGCTGCCCCGAAAATGGTTGCATCAGGCTCCTGTAGAGAGGATGCCTGAGCGGTTGTGGTTGGTGGAGTCATTGTAATTGTTGGGAGAATCGTGCCAGCAATACTTCCTGCCTTTGTTGTGCAGGGGCATCCTCAGGGGACTCATCTCCCTGAGTAGCCTTTTTGGGTTTCATTTGTTTGGGTTTGGTGGGGACTTTGGACTTTGAGGTGGAGGCTGTGGGTTCCAGCTGCATGGGTTTTCGTAGCTTGGCAGCCTTTTTCAATGTTTGGTCAATGTTATGCCTGGAGTATACCTCAGGCAATACAGCCATAGCAGGGACTCCAAGGCCAACGAGTCCCTCAGCATGTAGCTGGTTCTCTATTATGGCCATTATGAACCGTGGGTATAAAATCCAGCGGTTAGCAAAAGGTTTTGTGGCCATATCCTTAAGTTCCAAAAAGATTATTTCAGAAAATTTAAGTTTTGTTTCTCAAGGATAGAGAATAATACCTGCTGCCACTGGGAAGACATTTGTCCATGAGGAGGTCTTTGGGCTAAGCAAACATTCACCATGTGGAATATAAGGCGTTCGGCATCATGGAAATGTTTCTTGAGCAGGGTAGAGGCATGAAGGTCACCCTGATAGTCATGGTGCGCAAAAGAGAGATCAGTGGTGCCTTTTGGATATTCGGTGGGGAAGGTGGCATCATATAATTTTAGGGTTTGGCGGATGATTGCTGGATTGATAACCACCTTCTGGTTGTTGACAAACGACTGGAGAGAGACCTCGGCGTCGTTCTCTCCAGTGTGCAGGGTGACATTCGTCCAGAACTGAGTGAGGGAATCGGCATATATTGTGGGATTGAGGAGAAAGGCCGTTTGGTAAGGAGAACACATGAGATCTATGGCGTCATGAAAAACTTGGTCCAAAGGGTGATTTGGTGAGGTAGGCAACGCAGTTGTGTCTTGGCTTGAGCTGCATGGTTGCCATTAATGGGATGAGAGAGGTTTCAGAGTTTTTGAAATATTAGGTTGAGAGAATGAAAAACTCTGAAGGTAGGGTTGGGTATTTATAGGGTATGGAAATGGCTGAAAGAAAAGACTGAAGGTTTTGGTGTTAGTCATCAGTTGTTGAAACGACTGATGACATGGTTTTAACCTTCAGAGGTTGTAAACATCTGAGGACTTGGTGTTAGTCATCAGTAGTTGAAACTACTGAGACCTTGGTTTTGTCCTTCAGATGTTGCAAACGACTGAAGACTTGTTGTTAGTCATCAGTAGTTATAAACTACTGAAGACATGGTTTTCATCTTCAGACTTTGTAAACAACTGAAGACTTGGTGTTAGTCATCAGTAGTTGTAAACTACTGACATCAGTAGTTGTAAACTACTGAAGACATGCTTTTGGCTTCAGTTGTTGTAAACAACTGAGGACTTGGTTGTAGTCATCAGTAGTTATAGAACTACTGAAGATATGGTTTTATCCTTCAGTGTTGTTGTTATGAAACAGCAGATGTTGAAATCAGCTGAAGAGTAAATTTACTCATCAGCTATTGTCATCAATTCAATTGTTTCATTCTGACCTCAACATTTACTCATCAGCTCTTTGGCTGACTTTCAGATGTTTCATTGGCCTTCAGCTCTTGTGAATATTTATTCTTCATCTCTTGTGAACAAATGTGCATAAGATCTGATGAAATAAATTATTCTTCAGAGCTTGTGAACAAATTTTGCCTTCAGTACTTATGTGTAATATTACACATCAGTACTTGGGAACAAAATTTGTTCTTCAGTACTTATTTGTTTAAGAAATATACATCAGTAGTATAACCACATCAGTAGTTGTAACTACATCAGTTGTTTTCAACAAATAATGTACTTCAGTACTTTAAAGTATTTTAGTCTTCAGTAGTTAGGAAAAATGCTGAAGACTAAATAACTCATTAGTACTTATATTTGACTTTTGCATACTAATGCTCATCAGTACTTGTGAGCTGAGAACATCAGTATTAGTCAAATTATTCTAGCTACAACATACCAAGCCTTAGTACCAAATTTTGAAATGTGGCACTATCTAAAGGCTTAGTAAATATGTCTGCAAGCTCATCAGCACTAGACACAAACTTTGGATCAATCAGACCTTTTCATAGCAATCTCTAATAAATGATGTCTGATCTCAATATGTTTGGTCCTAGAGTGCTGGACTAGATTTTTAACAATATCAAAGAGCTGAAGCACTATCCATTAGTAATGGAGTCTTAGTCTCTGTAATGCCATAATCCAAAAGTTGTTTCTGAAGCCAGAGTACCTGGGATGTACAACTTGCAGCAGCAATGTACTCAGCTTCAGCAGTGGATGTAGCAATTGAAGTTTGTTTCTTACTCTGCCAAGAAACTAAACAATTGCCTAGGAATTGGCAACCACCAGAAGTGGATTTTCTGGTGACTTTGCACCCTACATAGTCACTATCAGAGAAAGCAACTAATTTGCAAGAATGCCCAGTAGAATACCAAAGACCTAGTGATTGGGTACCTTGCAAATATCTAAAGATCCTTTTGACTGCAATCAAATGGGATTCTTTAGGTGCAGCCTGAAATCTAGCACAGGCACATGTTGCAAACATAATCTAGTCTTGAAGCTGTAAGGTACATCAAGGACCCAATCATACATGTAAAAGGTTTCATCAACCGCTTTACCTTTCTGATCAACATCCAGTTGTGTGGTGCTGCTCATGGGAGTAGAACAGGGCTTACAGTGTTGTAAATCAAACTTATTCAACGAATCTTTTGTATATTTGGACTGATGAATAAAGGTTCCATCAGCCCTTTGTTTGATTTGCAAACCTAGAAAGAACTGTAATTCCCCCATGGCACTCATTTCAAACTTTTCCTTCATGAGCTTAGATGAATTCATCACACAACTGTGGATCAGAGGATGCAAAAATTATATCAAACATAAATTTGAACAAGGAGCTTATGCTATCCCACTTTCTTTAAAATAAAGTTTTATAATTGAGCCTCTAGTGAAATTATTTGAAGAAGAAAGTTAGATAATGTTTCATACCAGGCTCTAGGAGCTTGTTTCAGCCCATAAAGAGCCTTATCAAGCTTATACACCCAATCAGGATGTTTATTGTCCTCAAAACCTGGTGGTTGACACACATAAACTTCCTCTTTTATTTTACCATATAAAAGGCACTTTTGACATCCATTTGATAAACTTTAAGATTGTGAAAGACAGCATAAGCTAAGAACAATCTAATTGCCTCCAGTCTGGCTACAGGAGCAAAGGTTTCATCATAATTTGATGCCTTCCTCTTGTGCAAACCCTTGTACAACCAGCCTGGCCTTGTTCTTAACAATTTGGCCCTTTCATCTATTTATTCCTAAACACCCATTTAATGCCTATTGCACATTTACCTTGGGGTAAAGGAACAAGCTCCCACACTTGCTGCTTTTGAACTGAAGAAGCTCAAGCTGCATTGCTTCAACCCATCCATTGTCTCTTAAGGCAACATGATAATTCTTTGGCTCTTGCTGACTGATGAAGAGAGCATAGAAGCAGAAATTGGACAATTGACTCCTGGTTGAAACTCCAGCATTGATATCACCAATGATTTGAGACACTGGGTGATTCTTCAGCTCTTGATAGACAATCAGATCAGTGCAAGGGTTTGTAGGACCTTCAGCAGCAACAGATGGTGATGCAGATTCTTGAAACCAAGTAGGAGATGGCAACTCAAATGAAGTAGAGGATTCAGAAATCTCATCAGCATTTGTTGTGGATGGAACTGCTGAAGCTACATGAGCATCAGGTTTAGTTGACTGCTGCAGGTGGTCACTAAACCTGAAAAGGTGAGTACTGGCTACATCATCATCAGTACCACCAGGTGGAGAACTGTTGATAGGAACAACAGCTGAAGGTTGATAAGGAACATATTGCAGTATGTCTAGATCAAATAACTCCACAGGGTTTTGTGGAATCTTGTCCTTTGGAGATTCATTAAACTTCACATGCAAAGTCTCTTCAACCATCTTTGTTCTGCAGTTGAAAACTCTGTATGCCTTGCAAGTTGATGAATAACCAACAAAATACCCTGCATCCACCTTTGATGCAAACTTCTGGAGTGGATTGCTTGTGTTGAGAATGAAACAAGGACACCCAAAGGCTCTAAAGAAGGAAATCCAAGGGGCCAATGATAGAGTACTTCATAAGGAGTCTTCATCAACCTCTGATTCACTAATACTCTATTCTGCACATAGCAAGCTGTGTGACAGCTTCAGCCCAAAAGGTCAGTGGCAATCCTGAGTCAGCCAACATTGACCTTGCAGCTTCAATGAGAGTCCTATTCGTTCTCTCAACCACTCCATTTTGTTCAGGAGTTCTTGGAATGCTGAACTGCCTTTTGATTCCCTTTGACAGATAGAAGTCATCAAGTGTGTGATTTCTAAACTCTGTGCCATTGTCACTTCTCACACACTTGACTGGAAGGGAATACTGATTCTCCACATATAACACAAAGTTCATAATAGCTTTTGCAGCTTCGTCTTGGAGTGCAAGAAGAAAGTCCATACAAATCTGGAGTAATCATCCATAATTACCAGACAGTATTTCTTCTTTGCCATGCTCATCACTCTGACAGGACCAAAGAGATCCATGTGCAATAGTTGCAAGCAGCATTGGACTTTGGTTCTTCTATTGGAAGGAATGAGACTTTGTGTTGTTTCCCTTTTAAACAAGCAGTGTAGTTGTCTTCACATTTGAACTTCTTCATAGGCAACCCTCTTACTAAACCATGGTTTATCAGCTGATTCATGTTTTTAAGATTAACATGCCCAGCCTTCCATGCCATAGAGTAGATTCTTAAGGAGAAGCCTGAGAGAGAATAGGAGGATGGCCTTTTAGATCATTTTCTTTAAAAGATCCAAGGCATATACTCTTCCTGTCAGTTGGCCTTCAGGAGAGTATATTCATCCACACCTTGTCAATCAAACTTAGAACTTTGGATGACAGAATCCGACAGTTCTGGCTGGTGAAAAGGGCAACATGGCCTTTATCACACATTTGACTGACACTCAAGAGATTGTACTTGAGATTCTCCACATGGTTAACATCATCAAACTTATTTCCCTATTGGAAACAAAGCCTTTGCCGATGATGTAACCTTTTGCATCATTGCCAAGGAAACAAATCCCTTCTTTCCTTGAGAGTAGTCATTAAGGTGAGCTGCTTCCTGTCATATGCATGGATCCTCCACTGTCTACATACCAGATGCTTCTTTGGCATGTTGAAGAACCCTGATCATCACAACAAGTTAGTTAGTTTTTGAGACCCAAACCTTTTTGGTTTTGGGTCTGTTCTTATCAACAGATGTGACACTAACTGGTTTGTTATGTGTGACAACCTGAGGTGAAGGAGATGGTGTAGAAGAGGAATCCTTTGGCTTGGATTTCCTTCCTGTGGTTTCAGCACAGGAGCATCTAATTGGTTGACTCTTCCCATTAGATGTTGAACATCATAACAAGTTGTGTCTGATTTTGTGATAAAGCCTTTAGCTCATCAGACACAGTAGTGCTTGCTTGTGATGGATTCCTGTGTTGCACCATCTTCTTTTGAGCAACCTCAGCTGTTGCCTGAGTAACCCCTTCCTTCTTTTTGGATTTCTTTTTGGACTTAGGGTTTTAGGTTTTGATGATGCTGGTACAAACTTGGTCTCAAACTCAGTTTTCATTACATTCATTTTCTTTTAATTTTCTCCTTTTGTTTGAGTTTGGAGCCCTTTTGTACCAGCAATCATCAGTAAGATGATTGAACAAGCCACATATTTCACATGGCTTCTTCTTCATCTTTAGTTGATCATCTACTGAAGAAGATGAAACTACTAAAGACTTGTTCTTTAGCAATTTGCTATCAGTACTTGCAGTTTTCTTCCTTGCAGTACTTACTTTCCTGATATCTTCTTCAGTAGTTTTCAAACCCTTTCTACTTGCAGTTTTCTTCCCTTCAGTACTTGCAGTAGTTAGGGTTTGAACTTCAGGTGTTATCACTTGCTCTCCAGTACTTTCAGTACTTTTAGAGACAACACCTGAGTTGATCAACTTTTTGATCATGTGACAGTCAGCATTTGAACCATCAACTGTTTTAGCATCAGCTGATTGGTTTTGCGAGGAATTAATGCTGACTTCAACCTCTGATGATGCTGTATCAGATACTAGGTCACATGATGAGAAGGATTGGTTATTGCGTTCTCCATCAGATTCTACTTCTGCTCTTGAAGTAAAATATGTAGGAGGAGCAGTGTGATTATAACCAATGCCAAACTTCACATTGGAAGCTGATTGCTTACTCAGAAGCATTTCAAAACCTTGTAGGATTGTACCCAGCGATCACACTCTACTTGGGTAGTTGCAAGTGTTTCCTTGAGGTCTCTGTACTTCTCTAGAAGTACCTCTTCCCTATCCTTATCATCTTTGATTTGGCATTTAAGTTTATAAATCTCATCATTTTTATCATTAAGCACAAACTCAATTTAGCTTTTCTTTTGGAAAGGGTTTGCTCTAGCTCAAGATTTTTATTAATTAAAGCTACATTTGCTTCTCTAATAGATGCAAATGCAGCTATGCAAGATTCAGAACATAGCTTGGCTTTGGCCTCAGAAGATACCTGTGATGAAGCATTGGAGGATGAACCATCAGCAGACTCCAGGGCCATGAGAGCAAGGTTCCTAAAAGGATGATCACCACCATTGACCAACACCAGGAAACAGTTGTTCATGACAAGATAAATCATCTGGTAAACTGCTCCAGTCAACAACTTCTGGGGTGAAGAAGCTGTGTTGTTGAGGTTGGGTTTGATGATGAGATTGGGAAGGTGAGGCTCAGAGGAGAGCATGTGGTTGCTGAGTAGTGGGTGCTTGAACTTGACTTGGCTGAGGCATGTAGTAGCAGGGGTATGGGTATGCATATGACCCTGGAGGCACAAAGTATACAGGTGATGCCTGAGCTGGTGATGGATGACCAGAACTAGTGGAATGTTGCCCTTTGTTTGTGAGCTATTGCTTGGAAAAGTCACAAAGGGTGCAGAGGAATTAGATCCAGATGATCTACACTCTCTCTAGCAATGTGTCCAAGCCTATGGCACTTATGACACCTCAACTTGCTCTTGTCAAAACCAACTTTGGTTTGCCAGAGACACCAGGAAATTTTCTGCCAGTTCTCTTGTAGAAGTTTTGAGATCTGATATGTATCATTGCCATTTGACTCAAAATATCCATCTCTTCCAGATCATCATCTGGAATGCCCTTCAAGTCCTCCATCAGAAAGCACAGGTTATCACTGCTACCTCCTGAACTACTATCAACACAAACAAAAGCATGTTCAGAATTGGTAGAGAAATCAATATGCTCATCATAGGCACTCTCTGATGCAGCATATTCGACTCTTGACCTATCAGTGCAGCATTGCCTGATACAAAGTCATCAGTGAGCTTGCTAGATGATGACAACTTCCTTTTCTGTTCTATCTCTCTCTCAAATGTAAGCAGTTTCCCTGAAGTTGGGTGAGAGATAGAGTGCTCAGATTTGCACTAGAGCATAGGACAATGGTATAAGTGTCCCATCTCTCAGGCAGGGATCTGAGGAATCGGTTGTTCATCTGGCTATTGGAATACTCTTGTTTAACCATTTTCAGCTCGGAAATAAGACAAGAGAATCGCTCAAACTGTTGAGTCAGTGTCTCACCCTTCCTATGAGAGAATGTCTCATATGTTGGGCGAGGATTTCCCTAGTATTGCTAAGACCTCATCGGTTCCTCTGAATTGTTCCTTCAGAGCAACCCAGAGATCATGAGCAGTTTCATGATGCATCAGCCCTGAATAGATTTCAAAGGCAGTGCCATGGCCAGAATTCCATGGGCTTTAGCATCAATCTCGAACAGCTTAAGATCTTCGTCGAATATTGATCGGGTTTCTTCGGAACCCCTCATTTGATTCAGGAACGCTCACCATAGGCTTGTATGGTCCATGTACCACTGACTTCCAACAACCAGCACTGTTGATAGACAAGTGATGGAGCATACGACGTTGCCATATGTTATACTCACTCCTAACAAGCATCGGAGGCTTTGTTGAGGAGCCAATATTGTGAGGATCATTTGTTGGTGTCGCCATCTCAGAATTCAAGCAAATTCAAGGTAAACAAAACAAATCTAGCTCAAAACCACGAGAACCTCAAGTTTAATGGCCAGAAGCAGCAGAAACTCAATCTCTATAGCCGATTCTTGCAAATTTGCTAATTCGATCAAACATAGATAGCAAAAGAGTAGTTTCAATGATCAATTGTTAAATAGATCAATGATTAACCAGCTCTGATACCATTTGAAAGGATCTCAGCCTCTAGTTTGATCAATTAGGTTGTATTCGCAGCGGATTTAGCACAAGAATTAGAAATTATAACAAGAACACAAGAAATTTTGCATGTAACAGTAAGTTATAGAGAGAGAGAATTCTGCAAAAAGGTGTTTTCTATATACACACGCTTCGGCAAGGATTATAATTAGTTCATCTTCCTTTTATAGGATGAATGACGTCAGCTGATGTCACTTGACAGTGACATCAAACCGTTATTTTAACAAACTACTGAAACTAACTTAACTACTGAAGATGTCAAACAGCTGACATCTTCTTATAAAATGCTAAGTGTCAAAACTATTACAAGTACTGAAAAGAAAGTACTGAAAAACTAAAACAACTGAAGAACAAACTCTTCAGTCGTTTTACAAACTACTAAAATAGAAAAGACAACCACTGATAAGAAAAAGCTGAAAGGTAAACCATCACAACAACGGAGATACTTCTTCAGCTGTTGTGACAAACTCTGAAGTTTCAGAACTTGTTCTTCAGACTTTAACTTCAGATGTTTCATCAGCTGATGTCTTCAGTCTTGTCTTCAGTCTTTGTACATCAGCTGTTGATCTTCAGTACTTCAGTCTTCAGCTAGTATTCTTCAGTACTTGAGTCTTCAGTACTTGAGGCTTCAGTACTTGAGTCTTCAGTACTTGAGGCTTCAGTACTTGATCTTCAGTACTTGAAGTCTTCAGTTTTTGTTTCTTTAATACGTTGATCAACAGCTGTTGAAAGTCTTCATCTA
>JABSNV010001347.1:35000-42762 GCA_024085815.1 Flaveria linearis | reverse complement strand
TGTTACATTCTCCCACCGTTTAGAGAATTTCGTCCCGAAATTTTTGTTTCTGTGAGTCTCACTGCGGTTGGCTTTGAAGAGATATGGATATTGGTTTTTCTCATCTCCCTCTCCCGTCCCATGTAAACTCAGGTCCTCGTTTAGAGTTCCATCGTACCTTCACCTTAGGTATGCATTCGCCTAAGTCTCTGAACCAATCGGTCAGTAATCTCTATGGGTTCCTCGACAAGTTCAATTTGTCATTTATTTTCGCTTCTTTCAATGGTAACTCCAGGGCTTTGTCACCAGACACTTCTTCAATTTGACACATGGAAAGTGTTATGATGTGCTCAGCTCCTCAGGAAGCTGAGTTGGTATGCTACCGGACCAACTCTTGCTAGTATTTCAAAGGTCCAATATACCTTGGGCTTAACTTGCCCTTCTTGCCAAATCTCACAACTCCTTTCCATGGCGCGACTTTCAACATTACTTTTCACACTACTACTGAAATTCAAGAGTTTCGTCTTCTGTCAGCATATTTCTTTGACGGTCTCGGGCTGTTTTCAGTCGTTCCTTAATCTTGGCTATCTTCTCAGTAGTCTCCATCACAACATCGGGCCCCATCACTTGACTATCTCCTATCTCATTCCAACTTAATGGCGACCGACATTTCCTGCCGTACAAGGCTTCATACGGGGCAGCTTTTATGGTAGCGTGGTAACTATTATTATAGGAGAATTCCACTAGTGGAAGGTGGCGATCCCAGCTTCCACCAAAGTCGATTACGCACGCTCTCAGCATATCTTCCAAGGTCTGAATAGTTCTTTCACTCTGCCCGTCGTTTTGAGGGTGATACGCCGTGCTTATGTCAAGACGAGTCCCTAGGGCTTGTTGGAGAGATTCCAAATCGTGACGTGAAACGACTATCACGGTCCGAGATGATCGCGAGCGGCACTCCATGCCGAGTCACTATTTCGCGATGTATATCGGGCTAACTTCGACATCTCATAGTCTTCTCGGACTGGTAAGAATTGTGCTGATTTGGTAAGCCTGTCTACAACACCCAAATTGTATCATGACCGCGAGACGTTCTTGGTAGTTTTGTGACAAAATCCATAGTAATGTTATCCATTTCCATTCCGGGATTTCGGGCTGCTGTAAGGTTCCTGATGGTTTTTGGTTTTCAGCCTTTACCATTGCGCAAGTTAAACATTTGCTCACATAGGTGGCGATAGATTTCTTAGTCCAGGCCACCAGAAAAGTGCCTTTAAGTCCTGATACATCTTATCACTCCCGGGTGAATCGAATATCTAGACTTGTGAGCTTCGTCCAAGACTATGGTCCTAACCCCGCCATGATTAGGTATCCACGTCCTTCCTTCGCATTTGTATAGCCCATCATTGTCCATTTCCAAACGCTTTTCCATCCTGTTAACATCTCTCCCATCAGGTTATTCTCATTAAAGGCTTGCCTTTGTGCTTCCTAATCCTAGCACGAGGCTGGTGTATACGCTCATCCTTAAAGCACGAACGCGAAGAGGTTTCTCCCGTTCCTTTCTACTCAAGGCATCAGCTACCAATTTGCCTTGCCCGGATGGTAGCGAATCTCGCATTCGTAATCGCTTAGTAACTCTACCCATCTTCTTTGGGCATGTTCAACATTTTCTGGTTGAGGATATGCTGTAGGCTTTTATGATCGGTATAGATGACACACTTAGTACCATAAAGGTAGTGTCTCCATATTTTGAGTGCAAACACCACAGCACCTAGTTCCAAATCATGTGTCGTATAATTCCTTTCATGCTCGTTCAGCAATCTGGATGCATACGCGATCACTTTCTCCCGCTGCATTAACACACAGCCAAACCCTTGGCGCGAGGCATCGCAATAAACCACGAAGTCATTGGTTCCCTCGGGTAGGGCAAGGATAGGCGCGCTACATAGTTTCTCCTTTAATAGATTAAAGGCTTCATCTTGTTCCTGTCCCCATTCATAGGTCACATCCTTCTTGGTTAACGTGGTTAGAGGCTGCACTGTTCGAGAGAAATCCTGATAAACCTCCTATAGTAGCCAGCCAAACCAAGAAATTGTCTGATCTCGGTAGGAGTTTCGGGGATTTTCCAGTTCTTAATAGCCTCTATCTTTGATGGGTCCACCTGGATTCCATCCTTGTTCACTATGTGACCGAGAAACTAAATTTCACGCATCCAGAACTACATTTAGAGAACTTTGCTTATAATTGCTCATTCTTGAGCAGATCAAGAATTATCCGTAGGTGTTTCTCATGTTCCTCCTTGCTTCGAGAGTAGATCAAAATATCGTCGATAAAAACGATCACAAACTTGTCTAAGTACGGACGCACACACGGTTCATGAGATCCATGAACGTTGCGGGTGCGTTAGTCAACCCAAAAGGCATGACTAGGTATTCGTAGTGACCATATCGGGTTCTGAAAGCTGTTTTTGGAACATCCTCTTCCTTTATTTTTAGTTGGTGATACCCCGATCGCAGATCTATTTTCGAGAAATAGCTTGCTCCCTGCAATTGATCGAATAGGTCGTCAATTCTGGGAAGAGGGTACCGGTTCTTTACGGTAAGCTTGTTCAGTTCCCTATAGTCGATACACATTCGTAGTGTTCCGTCCTTCTTTTGACAAACAGCACCGGGGCACCCCAGGGCGAGACACTGGGTCGTATGAAACCTTTGTCAAGCAACTCTTGGATTTGCAACATTAGTTCCTTCATTTCGGGTGGAGCAAGTCGGTAAGGGGCTTTGGCCACCGTGCGGCGCCAGATAGTAGATCAATCTGGAATTCGACTTGTCGGTCTGGAGGGAGTCCTGGTAAGTCTTCTGGGAATACTTCCGAGTATTCAGACACCACAGGTATGTCTTCAATCTTCTTTTCCTCTTTCACCTTCATCACGTATAATATAAAGGCTTCGTGTCCTTTCATAAGGCTGTGGGTAGCCTTTAGGTGGGATATCATAGGACAAAGTGGGTGACTCCTTTCTCCATGGACTACTAACATTTCCCCGCTGGCTATGGGTATTTTGAGCAAACGCTCATCACAGATAATTTCAGCCCTATTTTTAGCCAGCCAATCCATCCTACTACTACATCAAAACCTCCTAATTTAATAGGCATCAGATCTATATCAAAGGAATTACCCTCTAGAATCAACTTGCAATCTTTGATGATTTCGTTAGTTTCAATTATATTACCGTCAGCTAGTTCTACGGTGTATGTTTCAGTCAAGGTACAAGCAGTCGGTCCAATCAACGACCTAAAAGTAGTAGAAAAAAACTGGCGGTTGCCCAGTATCAAATAGCACAGTAGCAGGGTGGTCATTTACAAGAAACGTACCGTTCACCACGTCGGGTTCTTTGCGAGCACCATTTGGATCCATCACAAACGCTCTTCCCGTGGGCTTGTGGGTCGAGTGTCCTTGTCCTTTGCTAGCTTGGGGCATTTGTTCTCATATGTCCTGGGTCTCCGCACTCGTAGCATTGCTTTCCAGGCTCATAAGCGCAGTCCTTAATCAGGTGACCATATTTTCTGCATCGGAAACAAGGCATGGGTTTACATTCCCCCTGGTGGTGAACCTTGCATTTAGTGCAGTAGGGGCTTGTGCCTTGATACAGCCTCCTAGTCTTTCCACCTTGGTCACCTCGCTTAGCCTCTTCTCCAGGTCGCTTGCTCGAACCACTACTGCTGCCGACCATCCTCTTGTTGTCGAACCACTTCCTCTTTCCATCCACAGTCTTTCTCTTGTCCTCAGTCCTTTCATGCTCCGTCCACCCGGCTCTCACTTGGTCGTCAGTCAGGCTGCTGGCAACATCGACTGCAGCCTGTAGGGTAGTAGGCCTGGAAGACCTAACCATGCCCTCACCCTTGGGTGTAACCCCCAAATGAAGCGGGCTACGCCCTTGGATTCGGGCATTACCAAGTGTGGTACCAGTCGGGACAACGCAAGGAATCGGTTGATGTACTCAGTGTAGTTCGGGCCTTTCATCTCCAGATTTAGAAATTCAGCCTCGAGTCTCTCCAGCTGGTTAATCGGGCAGTACTTGCCGATGATTAGTTCCCTGAATTCCGCCCAGTTCATTCTGCCAACAGCATCTCGGCCTCGAGGTTGGATGATGGTTCTCCACCACTCGAGTGCCGGTCCTTTGAGAGATTGTGAGGCAAATCTCACCATGTGCTCCAGCTTGCACTCGCTTATGTCCAACACGACTTCAATTTCATCCAACCACCTATAAGTTTCAATTGCACCCTCAGTGCCATAGAAGTCCTTTGGCTTACACGCCATGAAGGTTTTGTACGAGCACCCATTTCTGATAGCTTCGGCTTCCTCACGGTTGCCTCCATCGTTGTTGGTCTCATTGGTATTTCCCCGATCGGCGTTGATCTGGGCAATAATTGTTGGAATAGCATTGGCAATTTGTTGTGCCACCAGGTTGGCGATCCTCTCGTCATTCTCCTGGTGGGCATTATCCCCATGTGGTGTTCCTGGCGGAGTGGGTGATTGGTTCCTGCCTCGGGTAGGAACTCTTCTTCCCGTACGAACTCCACGTCGTGGCGGCATTCTGATAGTAACATAGATAAGTCTGTTTAGTATCTCATAAGTTTTTGTTTCTGGTATCACATTGTATCTCATAATTCCTACTACGTTCTACAATCACACACTCAAGTTTCATTCAAAGCATACAATAATAATTATCTTTATAGAGCATCAATCACACAGCATAAAAATTGTCACGTTTTTAAACAACATTACCCTGCAAAGAATCATTAATCATTGTTTCATAGACAAATTCAAACACGAGTTAACCATACATAGTAAGTAGTGTCGTTGTTTCACAAATTGGAAGGTGTCATCACCCCCATAAATAGAAATTGTTTCTCAAATGGATAAATAAATTGCGTCTTAGATAGTTTTGGCAGCCTACTGCCATACATCCCAAGTACTAGCCATATCACCCCTGCCATTTCTTCTTTAACCAACCGAACCATCCCGTGCTCTTCTTCCTCTGCTCTTGCTCCAGACGCTGGACGTTATGAGTTGCCATCATGGCTTGGAATTGGGCAGATTGAGAGGTCCGCGTGGCTTGCTGTAACGTTAGTTCATGTCGCTGGATGGTTCTCAGTATTTCGCTCAAGGTAGGGTCGGATGGACCAAAGTCACTAGCCCGCCGGCTAGACTGAGAGTGCTGGTCTCCAGCGAACACGCTAGGGCCATCATACAGGCTATGCCTGGGTGGCATCCAATACTCATCACGAGATAGACGTCCAGGTGGCACGAGCATAGAAGGCGCTGGTGTAGGGGTCCTGGTATGAGGAGGTGGAGGAGGAGGCATCCTGAATGAAACAGAATGACCTGGCCTAGCACTCTTCCTAGGCCGAGTAACTACACGGGTACCCCCGCTCCTAATGGGTGGGATAGGTGAGAGAGCGGGAGCTGCTACATGTGGCGAGTTGGAGCGCGTTCGGCTCCTAGCAGGTGATGTGGTGATGACTCCTCGGATGGCTCAGTGTCGTCGGAAGTCGCAGATAGCCACCCTGGGTGTCCACACCTCTGTAGGTATGCCTCATACTCAGTTTGGGGCTTCCTCCTTAGTGTCCCAACAGGGGCAGTCTCCTCAATTGGATGCGCGGGTGCCTTACCTCTTTCGGCCATGATGTGATTGTCCTGTAAAAACAATCATGAGTAATTTTGTTTCTCATAGCTCATGATCATAGTAATAGCAGTTGTTTCTCATAGAGTTTGCATCCACTAGTAATTTCATCAGTAAGCAGTAATAACCCATAGAAGTTGTATCAATGAAACAGTATCAGTAAGCAGTAATATCGCATAAAGGTTCAATTAAATTCTTTAACCTTGACTATGTTAAGAGTATTCCTTAAGTCGATCTAATCCAGAGGTCGCACTTAGGCTTTGTACTGGAATTTACGCGTCCGATAAATTCATGATTACGTTGATCAAGTGTAATCATCAATTTATCCAACCCGCTTACCCCAACACTTACCCAAGCAAGGACAGTCCTACAGTCTCAGGGTTGTAGCCTAGGGTCTACTACGATATTCCCGATTTCTCTACAACCTGTGGCTCTGATACCAATCTGTCACACCCCGGGCCCAAGGAGGGTGGGACGTCGCAGACTAGTAACAACGCGGCAGCGGAAGCAGACCATCATAAGAGCGCACAAGTAGAGAAAAATCACATGGCATTACAATAGCTAAAAATAAAATCCGGGACTAAACAGCTTAACCCGGTTACATCAATTGTTTCATGTCAAGTATACATAATTATAGTGTCATTCCTAACAAATTGTTCAAAAGTTTTACATAAGGTCCATAATGCCATGAAGTCGGGATACTAGGTCGTCCAAGCATCCTCTAAACAAGCTAGGTCTCCATCATATGTTACCTGAAACATGCTCAAAAGAAGAAGTGTCAACTAAAAAGTTGGTGAGTTCAAGTGGTTTTGTTTAGAGAAATAAAAGAGTCTCATTAAGTTCGTATATCAAAGTATTATATTAGTACATATGTCGTGGGATCACAACCAACCCTGCACTCAGTCCCGGCTTGCCTCTTCTAAAGTTATGTTATACCGGTTAACCCCGCAGGGAGAAGCTGAGCCCCATAGCATGTGGACCGTACCTGCCAGTAAGGTCCACGTTTGTTTCTTATAAAACCTGTCACATGCCACAACGACCCTTTCGGATCTCCAGTGGGGGTACCTCCCTGTAGCGGGAGCCACTGTGTGTGGGAGATTCCCCAAATAGATCTACCCATATAAACAAGCGGTTCACAGAAGAATTAATGATTGTGATTCATGTATCAGCAGGTATCAACAAGTCCACAACATAGCATTTTATATAATATCACAAAATAATAGTTTCAGCTTTAAAAATAAAAATAGAGCATGCTTCATCCCCAAAAACTTAAAAAAAAAAGGGGACACGAGAACTCACCTTGATATCAGACAGGATGCACAAACAGATAGTTTCAAGTCCTAGCACCCTATAATCATAATTCAAGCAATAAGCTATAGATTCCTAATTATTAGGAACATAATTTGGTGGCAATTATAGTGAGGGCGTTCATGCCTTTGTTTCTTTAGACTTTTGTGTCAAAAGTTTCCTTTTTAGGAAAGTTAAGGTTTTAGCGTGTGTACTTCGGGTTTCATGGTTCTTATAAGTCTGTTATCGTATGAATAAGCCTAATACTAGTTTCTGGCCGTAAAGTTACTGAAATTCTGCAAAAATGCAGAATTACACTTTTGGCCCCTCAAGTTTCAAAATTGACATTTTCTACCATAGTTCGTCTTTTTACCATTTTTAAACACCTAATATTTTCGTAAGCTCTTTAATGCCTATGTGAACCTGTTTTAAACCCCAAAATATCAGACCCTATTTGGTGATATTAAAACACAATTAATGGTTTCCGGGTATTCGACTTTTGTTAATAAATTCATAAAAATTGCATATTAACCTGAAAATTCCCCAGATTCGGTTTCTATTTCTGAAATAATTATTCTAAGTCCTGAAAATTCTTAGAGTCTAAGTTGTTCAAGTTATGGCTCGTTTCTGGGTTATTTCCATATTTCGGGTCATCCAACTTGTGTATACTAGCTTTGGCATCTTTTACTAAACTTTTCCAAGTTGACTTTCTAAGTATTCTATGCTCTAACTTACTGAAATATGCCCTTAAATCTTGGTTTCGCATGAATACTTACTAAGATCGGGTGTCTTGCCCTATTTACACTATTGTAAATATCACAT
>JABSNV010001347.1:22500-27500 GCA_024085815.1 Flaveria linearis | reverse complement strand
TTTTACACACCTCGAATTACATTTATGTAATTTACATAACGCTAAGTTTGGTTAAAAGAACTAATTAGCAACCCATTGTTCGATCCACAAGCATCTTCATCGATCACCTTTGCCTTCTTGGAAAATTCCTACAAAACAACCACTTTTATCACATTAGTCCATTAGAACTAAGTAAGGACTCTTATACTTACTTTACAGGTTATTAGGAGGTGATTTGGGGCTTAAAATATCAATCGAAAACACAAGTAACCAGTTAAACCCACCGTAAGTTACGGTGGGTACCGTAAATTACGGTACCCATGGATTCTCAAACCCACCGTAAGGCAGAAATTTCCTGCCGTATTAGTTTTCCAGGCTACCGTAAATTACGGTGCCTACCGTAATTTACGGTAGGCTCAGTTATTTTGTTCTTCTCCACGTTTTGACCCGTTTCGTTTGTTTCAACTTTTCAATGATTCCGGATCCATTTCAACATCTATATTTGTTCAATTTAGAAGCCTTAACTCCCTTAGCTTCGACTCTTTGCATCTATCACATTATTACCCATTCTATAATCACACTTCCATATTTAACTAGGAATGGGTCATAATTCCACTTTCGAGCTAGTCATTCACTAACTTGGACTAGCATATTAGATTCGGATCACACCTATACATTTTGCTATACATCTTTATGTTTGACATACACACAGTCGCCAAACCACACGTTTATCACCCACTGGTGAATTAGGCTTACACACAGTAGCCAAATTATAGTTTATCACTCACTAGTGATTTAAATGTTACCACCGTAACTAAATATAGTTATAACCCCTCCAGGTTTGGTTCACACACCTGTGAACTATACCGGTATATTTATTTCATGCACACGCGCATGAAGCTTCAACCCAATTCATGCACCCGAGCATGTATACTTACTATTACTATAACCATTACTTATGGTCATTATTCACAACTCACCTTTACCCAAGATTACACATAATAAAATCATAAAGATAAGACTATATATGGTTATAAGGCTAATGTCCTTACCTTAAGCAAGCTTCAACTCAACCTTTGTCTTTGCTCACCGCTTTGCTAATACTCCCTTCACCTTATGAGTTAGATGCAGAAATTTGATGATTTATAACTCAATTCCACAATTAGAAGCTTGAATTCAACACGAACGCGACTCAATTTGACTAGGGTTCTTGATCTCCTTCCTCCTTCCCGTTCTCCTCTCTTCGTGAGTGTGTGTGTGAGTGTCCAGGAGGTTCTACACCTCCTTACTAATATGTATATAATTTGATTTTTTTCAATTGGCAAAAGTAGTCCCTCTAGTTACTTGTAGTTATTTACACTAACAATACTAACTTAACTCAGTTAGTTCTAATTTACCACTCATTTTATTTAAAAACACAAATTATAAAATTACCTAAAATGGGACGTTACAAGTTCTCCCCCACTTGGGAAGTTTCGTCCCCGAAACTTATTGACGCATCAAATAAGTAAGGGTAGCTTTCTCTCATCTCGTCTTCTAGCTCCCAAGTGACATCCGACCCTTTCCGGTTCTTCTACTGTATCAGCACTTGCTTTACCTCTTTGTTTCTCAGCTTTTTGATTTTTCTGTCAAGTATTACCACAGGTTCTTCCACATAATTCAGCTTATTATCAATCACTAAATCCTTATACGGGATATATGCTGATTCATCTGCTAGACATTTTCTCAAATGAGAGACATGAAAGGTATTATGGACCCCACTTAGTTCTTCTGGTAGCTCAAGACGATAAGCAACCTCGCCCACCCGAGCTATAATTCTAAATGGTCCAATAAATCGCGGTCCTAATTTTCCTCGCTTTCGGAATCGAATTATACCCTTCCATGGGGAAACCTTTAATAACACATAATCTCCTACTTGGAATTCAATCGGTTTTCTTCTTCTATCCGCATACGACTTTTGACGATCTTGAGCCGCCTTTAGATGAGCTCGCACTTGATCAATGTGTTCATTAGTTTTTCTCACCACTTCGGTACTAGCTAGCTCTCGTGGACCGATTTCTCCCCAACATACGGGAGTTCTACATTTTCTCCCATATAACATTTCATATGGCGCCATTTTCATAGAAAATCGCCGTGATGGTATCTATGTCCTCGTCCTTTTGTCGCAGTTGTAAGAATTCTTCATAAATTCGGTTGATCGCCGCTTGCGAGCTAAACCGCTTTAAAAATCTCTCTTTAAACTCCTCCCAAGTCATCACTCGTATACCTTCCAACCCAATTTCTTCTCGCACTAAATCCCACCAGTCTTTACCTCGCTGTTTTAACTGGCCACCCGCAAATATCACCCGATCATTAGGATCACAATGTGAAGTTTCAAACGTCCCTTCTATATCCGAGATCCACCGAATTGCTAGTAATGGATCCACCTCACCATTAAACTCAGCGGGTTTACATGCTACAAAATCTTTATACGTTACCCGTTTAGGTGCTTTCTCAGTTTTCTCTCCAACCTGCAACACTGTAAGTTCATGTTGTATAAACTCTTGTAGCGTTCTTTGCATATCTTCCATGTACATTGGTAAATTGGCCCCTATGGCTTTAGCCACTTCTTCATTAATAATTTTTCTCATCTCTGAATTACTTGATTCACATTCCTCGCGAATATGTTCCTTAGCCATCCTTGATGACTGAAATATAACTCAAGTTCAATTTTATATTTACTGCATCACTATGCTTATAATCATGTAAATCACATATTTATATTCATAAAAAAAACTTTCACACATATCGCATATTAACACAGGTACACTAACCTTAATTGATGGCTCAGTGATCGAATCTTGGGATCGAACAAGTTCTCTTCTATTATCACGAGCACAAGATTTGAGTTCAAGCTTTCTCTACTCACTTGAATCCCTCAAACCACGGCTCTGATACCAACTTGTAACATACCACCTTATTATCATAATTTATAAAACCTGTTGAGGTTGTAAAAGATTTTTAGTTTAGGTCCCAGTTAAAATTTCTACTTTTAAAACTCTATTACACATACCCATGACTACGTCAACACACTATTACGTTTTACACACCTCGAATTACATTTATGTAATTTACATAACGCTAAGTTTGGTTAAAAGAACTAATTAGCAACCCATTGTTCGATCCACAAGCATCTTCATCGATCACCTTTGCCTTCTTGGAAAATTCCTACAAAACAACCACTTTTATCACATTAGTCCATTAGAACTAAGTAAGGACTCTTATACTTACTTTACAGGTTATTAGGAGGTGATTTGGGGCTTAAAATATCAATCGAAAACACAAGTAACCAGTTAAACCCACCGTAAGTTACGGTGGGTACCGTAAATTACGGTACCCATGGATTCTCAAACCCACCGTAAGGCAGAAATTTCCTGCCGTATTAGTTTTCCAGGCTACCGTAAATTACGGTGCCTACCGTAATTTACGGTAGGCTCAGTTATTTTGTTCTTCTCCACGTTTTGACCCGTTTCGTTTGTTTCAACTTTTCAATGATTCCGGATCCATTTCAACATCTATATTTGTTCAATTTAGAAGCCTTAACTCCCTTAGCTTCGACTCTTTGCATCTATCACATTATTACCCATTCTATAATCACACTTCCATATTTAACTAGGAATGGGTCATAATTCCACTTTCGAGCTAGTCATTCACTAACTTGGACTAGCATATTAGATTCGGATCACACCTATACATTTTGCTATACATCTTTATGTTTGACATACACACAGTCGCCAAACCACACGTTTATCACCCACTGGTGAATTAGGCTTACACACAGTAGCCAAATTATAGTTTATCACTCACTAGTGATTTAAATGTTACCACCATAACTAAATATAGTTATAACCCCTCCAGGTTTGGTTCACACACCTGTGAACTATACCGGTATATTTATTTCATGCACACGCGCATGAAGCTTCAACCCAATTCATGCACCCGAGCATGTATACTTACTATTACTATAACCATTACTTATGGTCATTATTCACAACTCACCTTTACCCAAGATTACACATAATATAAATCATAAAGATAAGACTATATATGGTTATAAGGCTAATGTCCTTACCTTAAGCAAGCTTCAACTCAACCTTTGTCTTTGCTCACCGCTTTGCTAATACTCCCTTCACCTTATGAGTTAGATGCAGAAATTTGATGATTTATAACTCAATTCCACAATTAGAAGCTTGAATTCAACACGAACGCGACTCAATTTGACTAGGGTTCTTGATCTCCTTCCTCCTTCCCGTTCTCCTCTCTTCGTGAGTGTGTGTGTGAATGTCCAGGAGGTTCTACACCTCCTTACTAATATGTATATAATTTGATTTTTTTCAATTGGCAAAAGTAGTCCCTCTAGTTACTTGTAGTTATTTACACTAACAATACTAACTTAACTCAGTTAGTTCTAATTTACCACTCATTTTATTTAAAAACACAAATTATAAAATTACCTAAAATGGGACGTTACAGTATATGTATATGTAAATGTATATAAACAAACAAACAAACATACCCAGTGTCTCCCGCTGAAGAGCAGGGTCTGGGAGGGGTATATGGTGGCAAGTCTTTCCTCTATCTAGAAAGATAGAGAGACCGCTTCCGAAGAGACCCCCGACTCGTTAACACAGGCAATAACAATAACAATCATAATACAACGCATATACAAAGCATATAACAAAGCATAACAAAGGCAATAACCATCATAATACGAAGCATATAACACAATGATATATATCACAAGAAGAATTAGATAATGCGCATGTAACACCCAAAAAGGATAAATGAGGAAAACTACACCTAACTTGTGGGGTACGGCCATATGTCACCGTATACCCTTCCCACCCACAAAACCCACTAAAAGTCCTTAATTTTAATTCTACGCCTCCACTCACTTCTATCCTCGATCATGTTCTCAGAGAGATGCAATTCCATCATATCTCTCCTAATAACCTCGTCCCAAGTCAACCTAGGTCTACCTC
>JABSNV010001347.1:0-17500 GCA_024085815.1 Flaveria linearis | reverse complement strand
AATGGTTGATTAGTTCGAGAGCTTGCGTTTAAACATCCCAGTTTAACAATAGCGTGTATCAACCCAACGTTGATCAGTTTAAGAGTTTGCAGTTAAACGTCACAGTTTAACAATAGCGTGTATCAACCCAACGGTTGATCAGTTCATGAGTTTACAGTTAAACGTCACAGTTTAACAATAGCGTATATTTAAGCATGTGCATTGTAATGGCTAGCTAGCCCATTCCCAAGCGATATTAAATAGTGATTTCGACATTGAAGCTGACTGTGTTATGTTTGCCTCCAGCCACGATGTCAGATCGTGACTAATGTTCATAGGACAAATTGCACCCGACTGACCTCGAGTCATACAGGTGGGGTCGTCACTCCCAGTAGTACTACCCAACTTTCCCCGCTATCCAATATTAACAATTCGAAAGTGTGAGGACTTTTATAATGATCAACAGCACTATCTTTAATATCATACACATCTTAATGTATAATGAAAACGTTTGTAACATTACCAGTATGCTATCTCCCCCAAAAGAGTTTTAATAAAATGAACTTACCCAAAAGAGATTTGGTAAAATAGTGGGGCTTGAACTCACCTTGAATTGATGTAATGAAATGAACAAGAACTTCAAAGAATAAGGCAATGCACGATCAAACACGATCAACACCTATTATTAATTGTAATTAAATTTTTGAAATGTGTTCAACGTGAATAAATATATTTGGTCGGATTCGGGTCGGTTTGGTTTGACGTACACGATTTGGTATACAAACAACACCATGTCTTAATCATATTACCAATATTGATATTAATAATAACAATGGCGTGATCATAATTATAATGATAATATTCGTATTTGTAAATAATTTATGAAATTTATTAAATATAATTCCTTCATTTATCATAATAAATCCATAATTAAAATAATATAATCTTTATTAATAACTTGATAATTTAAATCATCATTTACAATCCATTTTTATAAAAGTAACTATTTATAACACTTGTAATATTTATTCAGATAAATAAATAAGGTTTTAAACAATTATTATGATTTATAAAAATAATATGATATTCATTAATAATTCAATGATTTAAATTATTATTAAAAATTTATTTCTTTATAAAGTTACAATTTAATTACATATGTTTTTATTTATTTAAATAAATAAATGAATAAGGTTTTAAAGAAATAAATTTCCAGAAAATAATTATTTACTTTCTAAAATAATTAAAGTTTATAAAAATTATTTTTATAATTTTTCGGAATTTTTCTATATTTTTTTAAAAGGTCAAAAAGCCTTAAAAAAATACATGTCAGGGGCAGGGTTCGAACCCCTGACCTTCTGTTCGCAATTCACACCACAAACCAGTAGACCAAGGCACAAGGCCGCGGTAATATTCTGTTTTTAATTCTTTTAACCACAAACTGATTGAATAACCCCAAATCCAAGAACCCTAGTTCATCAATCGATCAATTTGATCCTCAATTTGACACTGTAATCGATTGAAACCATAGGGCTTTTATTCCCTATAAAGAATCGAGCATATAGGTATTCTTAATTACCTTTTTGAAGTTCGAAGAAGGGTATTCGATTGGTTGCAGGTTCGCGACAGGGGGTTCGATCGATTGCTATCCAAACGTTAATAATAATCAAATTGATTGTACAGGCAGCTTCTAAGGAATCAAATGAGCAAAAGCCCTATGTTAATTTGTGTTTAGAACGTGTCTGAGTAGGAGTTCGAATGGGTTGCAGGTCCGCGGCGATGATGATGATCGATCTGTGTGTGTGTGTTTTCAGATGAAATTGAATGGTGCATTCGATTGGGAAGGGTTATGTGATCTTATATACACGATGAATTCGATTATGGTTGCATTTCTAGTGCGATTTGAAACTGTAAAGTAGCCGACAGGGAACACGGGTGTAGATCGATCGCACTATTAATTTGATTCTCAAATTATTGTGAGTGTTAGGTTCGAATATTGCACGCGGTTGTGTCGGGATAAATTATTTGATCATAAACCGTGTAGTTTGGTGGTTTTTGGTTGGCCGGAGGTACGCCGGAGACGGTGCCGAACAGTGGTCGACGGGAGGGGGTTTGGGTTTTTAAAATAGTTACAGAATAGCCCCTCAACTTTACACCTTTTATTATTTTATGTTTTAAATCTTTTAAACAGTTTTTAAAATTACAGAATTAGTCCCTGGACTTATTTAGTTAATTAAATAAATTTTGTACATAATAATATTTTTATTTTTATTATTATTCATTATTAACATTATTATTTTTAATAATAATAATAATAATATTATTATTGTTATTATTTTATTACTATTAATATTATCATTAAATAATAATAAAAATATAAAAATAAACTATAAATTTACATAAAAATTTTATTAAATCATGAAAAATTTTCGGGTTGTCACATCATCCCCCTGTTAGAGGAATTTTCGTCCCGAAAATTAAAATGTACTCGCAACATTTTTGAACAGGTTGGGATACTTGCGCATCATTTCGTCCTCTCGTTCCCAAGTGAACTCAGGACTACGCCGGGAGTTCCACCGAACTCTTACGATCGGAATCTTACTATGTTTTAGTTGTTTAACTTTCCGATCCATAATTTCCAGAATATAATTTCGTGGTAAGGTGATGTCTAGAAATCAAGATAAGACCAACAATGATAAGAAAGGTTATCCGTCGGAATTTAAGAATTCCAAACGTCACCATATGAAACGATCTTAACACATATCTTGTGAATATGTATTTCTCCTTTGACCAACCATCGGTCTAAAGAAATAATAAACTATGCGAAGATCTTGGTATGAGTTCACGAAAATGGTTAAGAATATTATTAAAAACAGAAAATGAATCAATTATTCAGAATAACAATTGATGTTTTAACGTCATACCACGGTGTACGAATATTTGAAACGGATGCAGGTTAATTTCTCGACGTTATGAGATAATGGGTTTGCTTTTACATAAAGATTACTCTGAACCTTTCCTTGGTGAGTAAACTCGATAGCATTGCTGATCAAGTGGGTGAGAATTTGTCTAATTTGTAAAACATCACCATTAACCTCCACTGGGACATCACCTCTTCTTGGCCTAAATTTTGTGGCCTCCAACCTCAGAACTCCTGTCCCAACTTAGGAAAAGTCGAGGATGTCACTAATAAGTTGAAGGGCTAGATCATCAGAAGACAACATGACACTCAAAAGTTGTTTCTGATCTTTATCAAGTTTTGTTGTTGATAGAATTTCTACTATGCTAACGACCCCTGATAATGGAGATCTCATCTCGTGTGACACGGTTGTTAGTATTTGTTTTGCTCTCATCGTTACCTCTGTAACATGAACGTTTTATTAAGTTCTGTCTCCTTGGCCTTCTGTACAGCTATTTCTTCTCTTAGTTTTGCCATCTTTTCTCTCTTTTTCACCTGATCAGTGATTTCCATGCCCATGTAATTAACACCAATTTCCTCCCCAGCTTTTCTGAACACGGGTTCAACATATATTAAGAATGTTTTGGCTCCTTATAACTCAGTCTCAAAAGTAATTCCTCTCTTTACTGGTAACTCTCTCCAGAACTTCTCTTTTAAAGTCTTGTTGTTCAAATAGAAATTTAATGATTTTCAAGCTTAAGGATTCAAAAGCGATTCAAGAAGTGATTTGAACAATAGGAAAGGTATTTGTAAACATGTTTTGCAAGGTAGCAATATCTAAGTAAGTTTACATACGTAGTTCAACAACCATAAGCATAGTTTGAGAACATTTGTATGACTAGAAAGTCATGAACATAAGTTGACAATATCTTCAGCAGAGAGAGTGTTTAGGAAGGCTACCATCGCACAATCACGTTTTGATGATAGCTCAAAATGAAAGTCAATAGATAAGGAATAAATGATTCCATATAGCTAGGTCAAATGAGGATAAATGGAGATAAATCAGTTTAAGAAGTGAAGTGCTCCAAGCTTAGAATAAAAATTAACCTAAAACGATTGGGTCTTCTTTCAGGTTCAGGGATCATGCTTTGGTTTGATAGGTTGAACCACCTTCTCCTGACGGACTATCTTGGTTTCATGCTTCGATAACCAATTCATACAGTATTAAGTCTATGTCAAAGACATGACCTTCTTGTACTAATTACTACCATTGGTTATTTCTACTAAGTAAATGATTTCTAAGCAACTAGGGTTAATGCTAAGTTAAAGAATAATTCCAGAAGAATCAAAGCTATTATCAACCCTGGTATCAAATAGATGTGTAACTATTGATGATAAGGTACGTACATGTAGCAACATTTAGTCTTGTCGAATGTGGCTTGCTTCAGTCGTAAATGTATGACCGCGTGATGTATTACTTTGACTTATATGACCTTTATTTCCATAATTTAACTGTTCTTACTTTCTAGCTATAGCAATTTCCTAATTCTGATTGTTTCTAACTTGTCCTGGGGTCCTAATCGACCTAGGGCACACTTATAGTAATGGTCGGAACTCCAACCTTCTTAATGTCCCCGTTTAATACACGTTAGCTTAATCATATTAACCAACATAGCTAGGTTCACAACATTGGCATTCTTGTCTACCTTACCGCTAGATTGCTTGTTTGACCCTCCAACTTCTTTCTACTACTCACTAGATTTTTTTTTCAGTGTCCTTAATTCTATTTGGTCTAATGTCATAAGGCATGACATCAGCTTTGTCAATTATGGAGTTTGTCAGTATAAAAAGCACAACCTAACCCTACCATTGCATGATTTTAGAATTACAATTCTAACTTTTGCATTTCATTCCTTAATCACCAAGGCTTTGAACTCACCTTAATAACCCTATATATAAGCATCACTGGTATACTAAGAATGTGCTTAAACCGGTTACATGACATCCTAATTTTTCCTTAGCATCATCCCAAAGAATAACGTAATGTATGTTTAGAGAGTATCATCACTCTTCTATACTTCCTGTAGTCCACTTTCATTCTAAGTATTCAATCAGTTCCTCAGTTACCGAAATACTAAGTGGAGGAATGTCTCTTAAAATGATTGGAAATACCATGAAGGCTCTAAGTAGGACATGACTTAAGTAATAGCAAGTGTCAGTAATGTTTTATTACCCTTAACAAGGTCTTACTAGAATTATGATCCTAGCACCCTAGAGTATAGAATAGAAACTTGTAATACTCATGATCGTTACTTCTCCCTACGTCCACGTCCTCTTCCAGACATTCTTTAAATTACCAAATATCAAAAGCTATCAGTCGTATGAAAATAGACCTTTTGTCTTGAAATGAAAAGGAAGAGAAATTCAAGGATTTAAAGAAACAGACAAGCTAGAGAATCAGTTCGAATCCGCGGGATTAACACAAATGTCATGGTTTGAATTTCGTCCAAATTCAAGGTAAGGTGAGCATTCCTACAAGTAGAACTGATAGATAGTTTCCACATCAGTGGCTATGTTCTATGAAGACCGAGACTTTATTGCTCAAGGTGTAGGAATGATGACTTATACTGACTACAATGTTACCACTCGACCAGATTCACGGACTTAGCATGCACGACAAATTACAATTACGTGTGCACCCGTAATGGTAACTTGCTTTGCATGATCACCCCGGTTCCTCCTATCAGGTTAACATATCTTGTCAAGTATAGTGGTCATCAATGGTTGAAGTACCAAATATGTATGTATTGTATCAGGGTCGATCAATCAAGGTATACGAAAGGATCAGTAAAGTTTGGGAATCATTGACACGCCAAGGTAATTTGACCCATTTGCCTTAGAGACCTGTGTATTGACCATAGTTTATCACTCATCCCAGAAATCCCCAGGTAAGCATACCAGGTCTCGCAATGAGATATATGCATATGCTAGCCTTAGCCCGAGGGCCTTTTGCCAGAAATCCAGAATACAGGTGTCTATGTTCACACAAGTTCATTTGGTTCATGGAATTCAAAACCTCGATAAGATTTTCATAGCTTAGACATAAAGTCTAAGGATTTGAACCTACGATGATAAGTTAAGTTTAGGAAGACTAGGAACAAGTAACTAACTAACTGTGTGCGGTTATAGTCTAGTGTGTATGCAACCTAGTTCTCTATAACCAATGGCTCTGATACCAATCTGTCACACCCTCAAAATCCACGTGCGGAGTTCTACCGCGAGGCGTGTGAACAAACCAGGATCACAGTCAATAGTTACTTGGAACGACTCTATATGCAACGTTAACATAACAAACCAAAGTTCAAACTTTGTAATACATGCGGAAGCGTTTAAACAAATTAAACAAACCCAAAATATAAAGATAAACATAAATATCATTGTAAGCGTTAGGTGCATGCTTGACCGTGTGGGTGCTCCTAACACAGTCCTAAGCAGTCCAGATTTAATGACCTGAGAATAGCATACTAATAAGTCCACACACGGTTGGTGAGTTCAAGAGTTTGCGTTTAAACATAACAGTTTAACAAAAATATATATGAACCCAATGGTTGGTAAGTTCAAGAGTTTGAGTTTTATCATAACAGTTTACAAAAGTGTAATCACCCAATGGTTGATTAGTTCGAGAGCTTGCGTTTAAACATCCCAGTTTAACAATAGCGTGTATCAACCAACGGTTGATCAGTTTAAGAGTTTGCAGTTAAACGTCACAGTTTAACAATAGCGTGTATCAACCCAACGGTTGATCAGTTCATGAGTTTACAGTTAAACGTCACAGTTTAACAATAGCGTATATTTAAGCATGTGCATTGTAATGGCTAGCTAGCCCATTCCCAAGCGATATTAAATAGTGATTTCGACATTGAAGCTGACTGTGTTATGTTTGCCTCCAGCCACGATGTCAGATCGTGACTAATGTTCATAGGACAAATTGCACCCGACTGACCTCGAGTCATACAGGTGGGGTCGTCACTCCCAGTAGTACTACCCAACTTTCCCCGCTATCCATTATTACAATTCGAAAGTGTGAGGACTTTTATAATGATCAACAGCACTATCTTTAATATCATACACATCTTAATGTATAATGAAACGTTTGTAACATTACCAGTATGCTATCTCCCCCAAAAGAGTTTAATAAAATGACTTACCCAAAAGAGATTTGGTAAAATAGTGGGGCTTGAACTCACCTTGAATTGATGTAATGAAATGAACAAGAACTTCAAAGAATAAGGCAATGCACGATCAAACACGATCAACACCTATTATTAATGTAATTAAATTTTGAAATGTGTTCAACGTGAATAAATATATTTGGTCGGATTCGGGTCGGTTTGGTTTGACGTACACGATTTGGTATACAAACAACACCATGTCTTAATCATATTACCAATATTGATATTAATAATAACAATGGCGTGATCATAATTATAATGGTAATATTCGTATTTGTAAATAATTTATGAAATATTAAATATAATTCCTTCATTTATCATAATAAATCCATAATTAAAATAATATAATCTTATTAATAACTTGATAATTTAAATCATCATTACAATCATTTTTATAAAAGTAACTATTTATAACACTTGTAATATTTATTCAGATAATAAAAATAAGTTTTTAAACAAATATTATGATTTATAAAAATAATATGATATCATTAATAATTCAATGATTTAAATTATTATTAAAAATTTATTTTTTATAAAGTTACAATTTAATTACATATGTTTTTATTTATTTAAATAAATAAATGAATAAGGTTTTAAAGAAATAAATTTCCAGAAAATAATTATACTTTCTAAAAATAATTAAAGTTTATAAAAATTATTTTATAAATTTTTGGAATTTTCTATATTTTTTTAAAAGGTCAAAAAGCCTTAAAAAAATACATGTCGGGGGCAGGGTTCGAACCCCTGACCTTCTGTTCGCAATTCACACCTCAAACCAGTAGACCAAGGCACAAGGCCGCGGTAATATTTGTTTTTAATTCTTTTAACCACAAACTGATTGAATAACCCCAAATCCAGAACCCTAGTTCATCAACGATCAATTTGATCCTCATTTGACACTGTAATCGATTGAAACCATAGGGCTTTTATTCCCTATAAAGAATCGAGCATATAGGTATTCTTAATTACCTGTTTTGAAGTTCGAAGAAGGGTATTCGATTGGTTGCAGGTTCGCGACAGGGGGTTCGATCGATTGCTATCCAAACGTTAATAATAATCAAATTGATTGTACAGACAGCTTCTAAGGAATCAAATGAGCAAAAGCCCTATGTTAATTTGTGTTTAGAACGTGTCTGAGTAGGAGTTCGAATGGGTTGCAGGTCCGCGGCGATGATGATGATCGATCTGTGTGTGTGTGTTTTCAGATGAAATTGAATGGTGCATTCGATGGGAAGGGTTATGTGATCTTATATACACGATGAATTCGATTATGGTTGCATTTCTAGTGCGATTTGAAACTGTAAAGTAGCCGACAGGGAACACGGGTGTAGATCGATCGCACTATTAATTTGATTCTCAATTATTGTGAGTGTTAGGTTCGAATATTGCACGCAGTTGTGTCGGGATAAATTATTTGATCAAAAACGTGTAGTTTTGGTGGTTTTTGGGTGGCCGGAGGTACGCCGGAGACGGTGCCGGAACAGTGGTCGAGGGAGGGGTTTGGGTTTTTAAAATAGTTACAGAATAGCCCCTCAACTTTACACCTTTTATTATTTTATGTTTTAAATCTTTTAAAGTTTTTAAATTACAGAATTAGTCCTGGACTTATTTAGTTAATTAAATAAATTTTGTACATAATAATATTTTATTTTATTATTATTTCATTATTAACATTATTATTTTTAATAATAATAATAATATTATTATTTGTTTATTTTTTTTATTACTATAATATTATCATTAAATAATAATAAAAATATAAAAATAAACTATAAATTCACATAAAAATTTTACTAAATCATGAAAAATTTTCGGGTTGTCAATATATGTATATGTATATGTATATGTATATGTATATGTATATGTATATGTATATGTATATGTATTGTATATGTATATGTCTATGTATATGTATATGTATATGTATATGTATATGTATATGTATATGTATATGTATATGTATTGTATAGTATATGTATGATATGTATATGTATATGTATATGTATATGTATATGTATATGTATATGTATATGTATATGTATATGTATATTATTGTAATGTATATGTATATGTATGTATTGTATATGTATATGTATATGTATATGTATAGTATATGTATAGGTAGGTGTGGTATAGGTGTAGGTATAGGTGTAGGTATGGGTGTTGTTGTAATGTATATGTATATGTATATGTATATGTATATGTATATGTATATGTATATGTATATGTATATGTATAGTGTATATGTATTGTATATGTATATGTATATGTTATGTATATGTATATGTATATTGTATATGTATATGTAATGTATATGTATATGTATATGTATATGTATATGTATATGTATATGTATATGTATATGTATATTGTAATGTATATGTATATGTATATATATGTTATATGTATATGTATTGTATATGTATATGTATATGATATGTATATGTATATGTAATGTACTGTATGTATATGTATATGTATATGTATATGTATAGTATATGATTGTATATTGATAGTATATGTATCTGTATATGTTATGTCTATGTTATGTTATGTATATGTTATGTATATGTATATGTATAGTATATGATATGTATATGTATATGTATATGTATATGTATAGGTATATGTATATGTATATGTATATGTATATGTATATGTGTTGGGTTTGTTAGAACACTAAAACATAGTTTAACCTTTTAAACTTTCAGAAACGCAGCGGATGTAAAGGATTATAACATGTTTATAATCTGAAAATTTTGTGTTCTAAATGTAGTTTTAAGATGAATACAAAACCCAAAACAATAGGACCTTAAATATGTGAATGGACAAGCTATGAAAACATACACTAATGTACATAAAATCACAGCCATATGAAGCTGTGTTGATACCTTTCTCCAGCAGAAATCGACCAAGATGAAAGAGATTTGAGATGCTTCAAATGGCTAAGAACCAAGTGTAGGGATCCTCAAGTGTCTATACCCCAAGCTTGTATGCTAACACCTTCTTGTTAGGAAGATTCACCACAATTAAAGCTTCAAAACCCTTCAAAGACAAGCTGCTGGAACGTAGCTCAGCTTCAAAACCCTTCAAATTTTGCTGCTGAAACCGTAGCTCTTAGAGAGAGTTTGAAAGCTTTCTTTGTTGCATGTAAAGTGTATCTTTCAAATGAAAAGAGAGCTGATTTAATTAGTGGAAGGGAGACAACTATGCAGTGTGTGAGGTCTTCAAGGGAATATGTTGGTGGAATCATGAAAAGCATGCATGCATGCATGATGTTCTTCTCAAGAAACAACACTATGTCTTTCAAATGAAATGGACGGTTTCAATATTATAAAAGAGAGATCTCTTTTATAAAATTAAACATTAACACACATGTATATATATTGCCTACTCTTTTAACTAATTTATACAATTAACCAATTAATTGTATAAGTAGTATACTCTCATTATTATTTGGTGTTATACAACTAATTTAAAAACACTTCAATATATTATTGAACAAAATATCCTAATAAATTGTTCCATCTCATATGCAACTTATTTAGAAACCCATTTTCTAAATTGGTGTAAATATTTAATTGCATGATCATATCATCAAATAAATATTAATTGGTGTTTGCTAAGCCTGTTATTGGGTATAACCCGACTTGATCATAACGTACTAACCACATCAATATTTTATGTGGTCTTGGGCACATAGAATTCTACAATTCCCACTTGCCCAAGATTCATAGAATATTGATGCAAGCAGTAAATGACGCCTAACAACGGTTTACTACCCTTAATACGCATGACTTATAGCCATTCAATAACATCATCTGATTCAAGTACCCTACTTGAAATGATTTAGGAGAATCAATCATCTATCCTTTTGTTACAGATGTCATGTTAAATCCAAGAACATAGAATGATCATCCTTGTTGATTTAACTTAATCAGGCCTTAGACATCTAACTCTTACGAATAAGAGGAAAAATTCCATCTTGACTACATACGTTTCTCACAAACACCTCGTGTTATACTGAACATACCTTATGTACTGTCCACTATTTCAGGACAGTGAAGAATTAGCTCAAGGTATAATACTTAGTGAATATCAAAATCCAATATGTATCTCAGGTCGGAGGATACCAAATGATATTCGCTTTACTCAAATTTACTTATGATCATCAATTAGATTCCATGTAGTAAAATTTGAGATGCGGGTTAGTCCAATATTTGTATCCCACAAATATCTATGAACCTTGGTAGCAACCCATTGCTCTTATTCATCCTTATGAATATCAACCAATCCAAGTTCTAATAGTCTTACCCTCACACTTGTTCCCACAAGTTGAACGACTACGGACCATTAGAGTAATTAATTTACTCATGGATTAAACATGCTAAATTGGAACATAATTGAAACATTATAACCAAATAATCTTATTCAAATAATAAAAGTCCACATATCCAAATACAAAATATACAGATCAAATCCAGTCACTAGAATATCGAAAGTCCCATGGCACAAGTAGACCTTCATGCTTTGCCTTTCAAGGAGCTTCGTGAGAGGATCCGCAATGTTTTGATCCGTGTGAACTTTGCGAATACATATCTTTCCCTTTTCAACTTCATCTCGTATATAGTTGAATCTCCGCTCATGTGCCTAGTCTTTTGATGAGCACGGGGTTCCTTGATTTGAGCAATGGCACCCTCGTTATCACAAAAGATCTCTAGGGGGTCCTGAATGGAAGGGACAACCCTAGATCGGCAATGAATTTCTTCAACCATGCAGCTTCTTGAGCTGCCAATGAGGCGGGACGCATTCTGATTCTGTAGTTGATAGAGCACCACATCCTGCTTGGAGCTCTTCAAGAGACCGCTCCTCCATTTAGAATGAAGATGTATCCCGATTGTGACCGAGAATCATCACGATCGGTTTGGAAACTCGCATCCGTGTAACCTTTATAACGAGTTCCTCGTCACCAGATCCATAGATTAGGAACATATCTCTTGTCCTCTTAGGTATTTAAGTATATTTCTTAACAGCCATCCAATGACTGTTTCCAGGATTTGCTGGTAACGGCTTGTCATGCTTAAGGCGCATGACATGTCCGGTCGAGTGCATATCATTGCATACATGAGGGATCCAATAGCAGATGCGTATGGGATTCCCTTCATTTTATCTTGCTCATCCTTTGAGCTGGACATTGAGACGTACTCAACATCGTTCCTCTTTGAATAGGTACGGTACTTTCTTAGAGTTTTCCATCTTGAACCTTTTCAAGATCTTATCAATGTATGCACTTTGATTCAAACCAATCAACCGCCTTGATCTATCCTAGATCTTTATTCCCAGAATATAGGCGGCTTCACCAAGATCCTTAATGGAAAAACAACTTCCAAGCCAGGTTTTTACACCTTCCAAGGTTGGAATGTCATTTCCAAATAGTAGTATGTCATCAAATACAATACTAGGATGGTTATTGTGCTCCCACTAGCCTTCTTATACACACAAGCTTCATCAGCGTTTTTGATGAAGCAAATTTCTTCACTCCTCATCAAAACGATGATTCCAGCTTCTCGATGCTTGTTTCAATCCATAGATTGATTTCTTTAACTTGCATACCTTATTAGGATGTTTTGGATCAACAAAACCTTCAGGCTGAACCATATAGACATCTTCCTCAAGATATCCATTAGGAAAGCGTTTTGACATCCATTTGCCAAATCTCATAATCATAATGAGCAGCTATGGCAAACAATATCCTTATAGACTTTAGCATCACAACAGGTGAGAAGGTTTCATCATAATCAACCCCTTGAGTTTGAGTGAAACCCTTTGCTACAAGTCTAGCTTTTAAGTATCCAAGTTTCCATGCATATCAGTCTTCTTCTTGAAAACCCACTTACTTCCAACTACCTTGGAGTTAAGAGGTGGTACAACCAAGTCCCATACTTGATTGTCATACAAGGATTGCATCTCAACGTTCATGGCTTCAAGCCATTTGTCACAATCCGTATTGGACACTGCATCATGGTATGTGGTTGGTTCATCAGAATCTACCACATAGCATCCATCCATAAAAAATCCATATCTTTCAGGTGGGTACTAGTTCTACCACTTCTGCGAACGTATTGTGTGTATTGATCAACCCCTTGATCTTCCTCAACATCCTCATGTTGAGTGCTAGTTGCAACCAAACGTGTATAGGGTTGTGGTTCTTGATCCTTTCAAGATCCACTGTTCTACTGCCAGCTCCTTCAATAAGGAACTTTGCTTCTAAGAACTCACCCTTTCTGGCAACAAACACTTTTGTTCCAGTGGATCATAGAATAATATCCCATAGAATCTCTAGGATATCCAACAAAGATACACTTGGTAGATCGGACTTCCAATTTGTTTGGGGTGGGAGTCTTAACATAAGCCTCACATCCCCAAACCCTTAAGTATGATAGGGATGGAACTCTTCCATGCCATATCTCAAAAGGTGTCCTTTCCACCTTTTTGGTTGGGGCCATATTAGAATACGAGCAGGGAGAGCAAAGCGAAACCCCAAAATGATAGAGGTAATGTGCTTCTAGCCATCATAGATCGAACCATATCCAATAGGGTTCGATTCCTCCTCTCAGACAACCATTATGTTGTGGTGTTCCAGGTGGGTGGAGTGTGAGTTGTGAGATAATCCCACAACTCCTAAGATGATCTTGAAAAACATCACTTAGGTATTCACCGCCTCTATCGGTACGGAGAACTTTATTGATTTGTTGAGTGATTTTCTACTTCATTCTTGAGATTTTGAACATTTCAAAAGCTTCATCCTTGTGCCTTAATAAGTACACATACCCATAGCGACTATAATCGTCGGTAAAGGTAATGAAGTATCTCTCACCATTCCTAGTTATTGGCTTAAATGGACACATACATCCGAATGTATGATGCCTAATAAATCTTTTGCCCTTTCGTTAGTTCCACTAAAAGGTGCCTTAGTCATTTTTCCTTGAAACAACAAGATTCACATACATCAAATGAATCACATTCATTTGTTTTTAAAAGACCATTCTTTTGAAGCGTTGTATACGTTTCTTGTTTATATGACCAAGACGGCAATGCCAAAGGTAGGTATCACTCAAATCTAATTGAGTCTTTTGGTGGTTGCTTCGTATATAGAGCTATCATATGTTGCGTTTCATGAACTAATTCATAAATACCATTACAAGGTATAGCCTTAAAATAAAATACATGATTTAAAGAAAACATGAATATCATTGTCAAAAACTTGAAATCATAATCATTTGTCTTAAACGGGAAACAGAAATTATGTTCCTAGTCAAGCTAGGAGCATATAATACATTACTTAAAATAACTTCCAAACCACTTGGAAGCTTCAAAATGTAGTCTCCTGGGCTTCCACATGAACCTTTGCACCATTGCCCATGAAGAGACTTATTTCCCCTTTAGCATAATGCTCATTTCTTTGAACCCCTGCAACAAATTACAAATGTGAGTTCCACATCCGGTATCTAATACCCATGGTTAGAAGAAATAACATTTAGCTCAACATGTATCATGTAAATTAACCTGAGGTTTGCCCGCATCCCTCTTTTCTCTCAACTCTTTGAGATAGACGGACATTTCTCATCCAATGCCCTATCTCACCACATTTGAAGCATGGGTCGTTGACGGCAACCTTTTGCTTCTTCTCCTTAGGCTTTTGGAGGTTGCGCCCTAACAGACTTTTCCCCTTTCCCCAAACTTGCCCTTTTCCTTTGGCACCAGTCGCCTTAGGAGGGGTAGAGACTTTCTCTTTTTTCCACCTTCATTTATGGTTGAGAACGGGTTAAAACTCTCTACCATTCCCGCCTCAGCTGATTTGAGCATAGATGAATGAAGTTCATTTATTGTCTTGCGATCCGTTCATGTTGTAGTTCATGACGAATGCCTCAAACCTTTTAGTTAGGCCATTAAGGATCAAATCCGTGGCCAACTCTTTTGAGACGGGACAGTTCAGCCTTTCAAGGCGGTCGATGTGGCTTTTCATCTTAAGAACATAAGATGAAACTGATTGGGATTCCTCCATCCGACATGCATTAAGCGCTTGAACCGTTTCGTAGCGCTCCACTCTAGCTTGTTGCTGGAACGTTCCCGCAACTGAGTGATCATGTCATAAGCTCCATGGAGCTCATACTCCTTTTGGAGTTCGGGTGTCATACTTGCTAACATTAGGCAAGAGACTTGGACGGAGTCTTCTACATATCTAACCCAATCATTATATGCTTCCACATCTTCTCGTTAGGTTCATCGGGGATGGGGTCATCAAGGATGTAGGCGCTTTTTTTCTTTTTGAGAAACAATTCTCAAGTTGCGGTACCAATCCATGAAATTGTTAGGTGTTAGACGATCCCTTTGAAGGATCGCCCTTAGGGATTGGTTGTTTTGTTTGGTACATCATTATTAGCGTTGTTGTTGTCGGCCATCTAACAAGATTTTACAAAGTTCTATTAGTAATCGTTGATATAATTATATTTCATTTATTAATACCCTTTATGTCTCATAGACCATTAATAAATAAAATTTTAGAATCCAACGTTATATTTAAATATTGGTTAGGTGACCTTTATCCCATTATTTAAATAAACAAGGTAGTCATAAATGACAATTACAACTATTGTAACTTCTAGTGGTATGGGATCGTTTGAAAATCTCATGTTTATAACGGCATGTTTATCCATCAAACACCTTTTATAAAATATATTTTAGGTGATCCATTCATATATTTTACAAATTAAGTCGCCCTACTTACACACACGTGTGAGTTTACTATATAAGTGGTTAGGTGACCTTTATCCCACAAGTATGGTATTCTCACCTCAAGTTACAAGTTCCCTCAAAGTGGTTAGGTGACCTTTATCCCACTAGGAGTTTGCAAGTAACCTAAGTGTTGTGTAAAAGGATGGTGTTTAACTGTTTTGTTAAATGTTTAGAGGTTTCATAATTCTAGTTTAGAAAACTCTATGTACATGTATTTGCATGCTTTCAATACAAGGTACCCTATGGTTCTTTGATTAAAACCTATTTTAATCTTTTAAAATCATTAACATTTTTATAACCTTATATAAACTTTTAGAACCATCAATTTTCAGCTTGTTAAGATGTTAATGAGTTTGTTATTCATGTCAAAACATCAACCATTCAAACAACAACAAACATTTAAACAAGCAGAAAAATTAACAATCATATGTGCTAACCATAGCCCTTATGTTGAAAACACTTGTTTGCCATCACAGTGTGTCATTTGGTCTTTCTAAGGGTCAAACACATCATAAAAGTTCCAAGAACCTCCCACTAGAAACCACATCCAAATGCTCCATGTTTTGTGTCTTCTCTTTTGTGCTTCCAATGTGTCTGTCATTTACAGATATAAGTCCTAGTACAAGATATCTAGTAAAATGAAAATACACTAATCTATTTATTACACCCAATAATAAATAAATTACATTTGAAACAAAGCACAAATAAAAAATAATACAACCCAATCGAATGAATGAATACAACCATCATAAATAACCAAACAATCACAAGGTCAATGGCTAGGTTATGCACTAAAACATCCAATGATCAAATCATCAAAATATATAATGAAACCCCACTTAAAACCTTTAAATTTCAGCCAACATAAACTGAAATTTTGGTTTTAAATATTGTCCAAACAATCAACATATCAACCACATTATCTTTCAAGGTTTAATCACAGCATGTGTAATATAACCTTGAAAGTTGGGGTTTCAACAAGACATGATATTTCAGCCCAAAAACAGCCTATAACATGTCTAATAACATCTTTTAAAACCTATTTCAAAAGATTAAAACAAGCAGTCATCCACATACCGGCTTCTTGATGCCATTGTTGGGTTGTTAGAACACTAAAACATAGTTTAACCTTTTAAACTTTCAGAAAACGCAGCGGATGTAAAGGATTATAACATGTTTATAATCTGAAAATTTTGTGTTCTAAATGTAGTTTTAAGATGAATAAAAAACCCAAAACAATAGGACCTTAAATATGTGAATGGACAAGCTATGAAAAATACACAATGTACATAAAATCACAGCCATATGAAGCTGTGATTTGATACCTTTCTCAGCAGAAAATCGACCAAGATGAAAGAGATTTGAGATGCTTCAAATGGCTAAGAAACCAAGTGTAGGGACTCAAGTGTCTATACCCCAAGCTTGTATGCTAACACCTTCTTGTTAGGAAGATTCACCACCAATAAAGCTTCAAAAACCTTCAAAGACAAGCTGCTGAACCGTAGCTCAGCTTCAAAACCCTTCAAATTTTGCTGCTGAAACCGTAGCTCTTGAGAGAGAGAGTTTTGAAAGCTTTCTTTGTTGCATGTAA